>PNEQ01044196.1:7365-31368 GCA_003012365.1 Medauroidea extradentata
TATATATATATATATATATATATATATATATATATATATATATATATATATATATATATATATATATATACGAAAACACAAGGACATACATTTGAAACCAAGGATTAAGTTGTATATTATATCAAAGGAAAAAAGGGAATACGCGTATGAGGAGAATATAAACATAAATAACCAAGTCTTGGCGATTATTCAGACAGGGCGACATTATTATAGGACGTTTACTTCTTCTTACTTCTTTATGTGACATGACATCCACTACTTTAGAAAATATTAACTCTTGGATGAAGTAGAAGTCTTTGTTGAATTGACACGCAACATATAATTAGTTTGAGGTCATGTAGAATATGATCAAAATGTTCATGTTGCTGTTGAATTTGTAAAATAACTCGGGGTAGTCGACAACAATGTGAACAGTAGTTTGACATATTCTTCGAATGCGAGATTCAAGTTTCTATACACCTGTAGAGCGTTGTACACCTTCAGAGCGATTTCTCCAATGCTATTTAGGAATTCTAAGAGTTTTTGCGTGCACCGATATTAATTTATTTCCATAATCTATGACAAAGATTTCGAATCATGGTGTGAATATTTCCATGTTTGTAAATACATTTCCATCCCGACTTAGTTTCATTGTAGGCTTTAATATCACCATTGTCGCATAAAGGAACCTCCTCTGGCGTATTGTTTAGTGATATTATTATTGGTTACACTCCTGTTACATATGCTGCGTTTTGTTTTCTGACATATTATTCCTATACCCATGGGCAGGAAGTATACTTTGTAATTGTGCCATTTATATATTTTAATTAATACACTTGTGAAAAAGAAATATAATGTAAAATTACATGTCAGGAACACAGATATACAAATAAAAATAAATAGTTGGAATGCTAAGAAGAAAACGTTAAACTCTGGAAAATGAAGGACATCGTCTAAGTTAAATTCAAGGCTTGCCTAGCAAAACTTAATTTCCGGAACTCCAGTTACAACCACACAACAGCAACAGTTTTTTTAAACATTCCACGTAGTTTTTATAATACTAAAATCGCTTCTTTATTTGACTACATAGATATGTATTCGAGTTAGTGTGTTTACAACGATATAATTATTTTTCTAGGTTAAATAATTACATTACCGCAAGTATTTGGGTTTGTATGGTTCGTAAACAAAAAATAATGACTATGAAAAGTCCTTTCGTAAAATACGTACAAAATTAATTATTATTCGACATAAAATCATAACGTTATTAGTACGTGGTTCATAAAAGGGCGCTAAATAAATGTTTTGTATGTTAAAAAGTTTTTTTTTTTTCAATGTTAACATCGTAGCTGTATTATACATACTTTTAAGTCCAACGTAATAAACATCAGCACCAAAATGTACCATATATATCACAAAATGTAGTTCATAGTTGTATGATTGCTGTATGGGTATTTTATATATATATGTATATATATATATATATATATATATATATATATATATATATATATATATATATAAAACTTTAAACCGCTCTAAAATACAATGAACACCTTCAATTAACTTTTATAAATGATGTGGCATTTACATACAAATAAAAAAAAGAGGGTCGTTTTATGTATTTCACGTTATCTACTTTTCGCACTGTAAGTGGTTTTTCAGCACTACATAATACCACAAAATTCTATTAATGTCAATAACAGTAGTAAACTGCTAGCCATGTTATATTCCGAACGAAGTAGAGAACAAAACACTTTCCTCACATTGGGAAGCACCGGGGCTCGATCCTCGGCTCCAGCCATTCCGATTTCGGTTATCTGTGGTTTTCCAGAAATTATTCCATGGGAATGTTGGAATAAGTATTTTTTTTTTACCATGCTTACAAATCTGGCCCTTTAAAGAGGTTTTGCTGGTTAAGATTTAGCCCCTTCAGCAAATTGTCTCTCTCTCTCTCTCTCTCTCTCTCTCTCTATATATATATATATATATATATATATATATATATATATATATATATATATATATATATATATATATAGTAGACACACTCACGTAGAACGTAGACTACTATTTCACCATAATATTCAGAATATGGATACATTTTTCATCGGAGTGTTCTAAGAGGAAGAAAGGAAGCAGTTGGCGACACCACAGAGAACAGAAGGGTCAAGTGTAAGGAGAGGTGGAGGGGGGGGGGGCGGAAGGACCGGGATGATCCTTGTCGTCACGGCACGGCGCGGCGCATCGCGGGCCGTCTGGCCGGGCCAATGTCGCGCTCTTGACACACTTGTGTGTCGCGCAGCCTTCCCGCGCCCCCTACGCTGCCAGCTCCGGGGTGCGCCCGCCCCGTTTATTAAATCACGCTGGAGGGGGGCCGGGGTGTTACATGGCTAGACTGGGGGAGGGGGGGACTCCCACGTGCTCCGGCTAGACACACGCCGCGCGACGGGACCTCAGAGAGTGTTCAGTGCGCCGCCAGACACCACGACATCGCGACGACACTGCGATAACCAGGTGAGTCCGGCCAGGCTCTTTATTATACTGTAGACTAGAGAGAATATCAAAGATTGTTATACTGTAGTAGCTGTATGATCGTGTGGAGAGAAGTGATACTATATTGCCGCATCTGATGCCAGAAATTAGCAAAGTACATTTTCCTAAATATTTGGAAAATTAAGCTCAGGCATGAACCCTCCACTTCAGTATTGATATACATAATGTATTTTTAGTACATTAGTTGATCGTGTTCAATTCGTCGCATATACATCTAATTTAGAGTAAAAGAAAACAATTTCCACGTTTCAGGATTTAACAAGTGGACTTGGTTCACTCTAGCATCAGATTCTCCCATTTACAGAGTTAAAGTGACACTGTGATGCAATTTACATGTAGTAATGTGTTTGTTCACTTGTAAACGTCTACGTATCTGGGTGAATTTTCGTAAATATGTTCTACTCTTTCACCTTTTACTATTCTTTCACCGTGCCCTGTGAATGGTGAACTCATCAGCCCCCCCCCCCCCCCCCTCCCCCACCCACACACACACACACACACACAAAATATCATTTCTAGACACGCCCCTGTAGTATAGGCAGGAGAGAAAATACAATTTCTTATGAACAAATTTCGAAAGATTAAAATTGTCCTTCACTAGGCTACATTTACATTGGAATTTATAAAAAATGTCCAGCTCAAGAAGCCAGACCCTGTCGAAGAATGAATTTCTCTCCCTAAGTACCAGGCTTAATGTTATATTTTACCGACCTGCTCAAGTATCGGCGTAAAGTGTTCCTTGCCAACAATGACACTCAGCTTCCTTAGCTGTAGTAGTGCTAACCTTACCCCATCTAACACAGCCCGACCCGGCATCGGGTGTGATGCGCTCCTGGTGGCTTCGTGGTTTCACTGCGCACTTTTACGAATGTCCCTTACAATTCAAGCTGTAGCTTCATATGCAAATATTGTACCTGAACTCTTACCGAAGTAATTTTAAGAAACAATTGTTTTTTGTCTTGACGTCTAGTTGGTAGCAACTTAAATCAGCTTAAGAAAGTGGATAGCCGGAAAGTTTAATTGTTTCAATATTTTTATGCATGCCCTAGATATGGTTTCTTCTGTACACATACATTGTGACTATTTTTTCTGTAATGAAATTTTTTTTAGCTTTCATAGTTATTGTATAGTAGTATGTCAAAGCACAAATTTGCATAAAACTGTTTTATGCTAGAATGGAAAAAACCAACTATCTTAACGAAATGAAATAATTCACACGGAAGATGAGTGAAACTGACTACAACTAGACAAGTGTAAAACCCGAATTAAATTTTTGTATTATATATTAATTTTAAAATTGAATTTTTGTATTATATATCAATTTTAAATAAAAAAATTCCTAAATTTATGCAATTTTTTAAATACAAAAAAGAACATCCAATGAGGTTTTTATAAATGTCTTGATGTTATCCGTAATACTGTTCTTCTGTGTAACTTATTTTCGAACAGACATTACTGTTCGAGTACCGCACTGAGAAAAAAGCAATTGTAGTAGGTACCATGCGTCTGTTGAAATGAGGACAGCAATGTTGTATGGTTGGTAGTAATAACTTCTGCGGCCTTCCTACAATCAATACTGAGGACGTAACAATGTGTTCTGTAAAAGGTCTTTGCTCTTTGTACAGAACCAATTGTTGTAGGATCAATTAAGATAATACCGATAACTAAACTGGATTGTTGTTCCTATTTTAACTCCCGACGCAAAAAGAGGGGTCTTATAAATTTGACGTGTCTATCTGTGTATCTGTGAGTCCGTCTGTGGCATGATAGCTCCTAAACGATTAGTCAAATTTTAATGTTTTTTTTTTTGTTTGAAAGCTAACTTGATCGAGAGTGTTCTTAGCTATGATTCAAGGAAATCTGTTCAGCCTTTTAAAAATCATCAGCTCTTTTCTATTTTTTTATGATGAATGTGAGCAATTGTACTAGTCTGATCGAGTTGAAATTTAGTATCCTGTGAGTCGGTTTTTTTAAAATTTAAGTCTTAACTTGTAACTGAAACATGGTACCTACAGACCTACTGCAGTACATTTTCTTGGTGCGGTACGTTGAAATCTATAGCCTGTGTTAATTGTTTATTCTGGAATTTTACATCAACAAGTTGCGGACATATACAAATTTAAAAATTATAATAGTACAACTAAAGCTCCATACTTACTTTACTGTGCACAGCCTTACACTTATTATATTTAAAGCAATGTATAATTTTCTCTCACTTGGGGAATATTTTCTTTGAACATAAATATAAACACTAAGTTCAAAAATCAGAAAGGTTTTGAAAAATATTCCTTTCGCTTCGGAAAATCTACTGCCAACTGTTTATATCAAACTAGTGTTTAGGATAGATCATGAAGTTGTAAGACATTTGTCAGCTAGTATGAATGCATGCGACACAATTGTGTGCGTTTCAAATATTGTTGTAATATATTACAAAGGTATAGCTAACGTTTTGTGTACATCTTCTCGTTTATCTATTTCTGCTTATTAACAGTCGTATATAAATCAGTATGTTGGATGTTCTTAAATGTGAAAACAAAATGTCAACTTGAAATATGCACTTGGTGCCAGCTGTTCAAGCCACTTTTTTTTGTGGTGCTTATTTTATTATTTACAAGTGGCTAAGTATTTTTATTTACCAAAATAATACATGTTTTCAGTTAAACTCAATTTCTGCAAAAAATCACATTAATTATTTATCAGCAAAAACAGTTACGGAAGGAAAATATTAATGGTATGTTCCTTAGATATGACGACATTATGTATTTGTGTAGTGTCGTACATAATAGTAAACTTGCGAAAACCCAGACCGACGGCACCCAGATCGTAAAGAGAAAAGTAATATTACAGCCTGCGCTATTAACACGTATTTGCAATATAATTATTTTACTCTCAGACAGAGGTTGGAAGCTAAACGTTTCATTCTTCGGTATAAAAAAATAGTATTCACTAATTCCATATTTATCTCTGACTGAAACAGAATATGAGTTTCGTTTCAAAGATTTTCAGTAAAATATATAAGCACGTAATTAGAGAGGACGTGGAGGGTTATGGAGAAGTCTTAAGAGTGCGTGGTACATAATTCAACGCTAAAAGCATTAATCTATAACTGTAGGTTTCTTGAAGCCAATTGGCGAAAACTAAACAATAGCAATCCTAGACATTAGTTTTAGCCAACGTTTTAAACAAAATTGTTTCCAGTGTTACGACCTTCTGAGACACACTCTCTGACTCCGGAACCTCGTGCATTTAACTGCGGCGCAAGAGATCACGCGTAACTAATTAATAATTTTGGATAAATATTTACTCATAAAGTTGGCAAATATCATTATCTAGGAATGTCATTGAGTATTGTATCCATATTGACTTCGAAAATAGCGTAGGAATCAATTGATGTTTTCAACGCTTATTTATCTACCACGCACTCTTAAGAGCTCGCGAGGTTAAGGTGGTCGCCTACCCAGGCTGCAGAGCTGTGTGCAAAGCTTCGGCCGTTACAAGATTATTCGAAAACTTCTCAACGCACATGGGCGATGTCTGCTTACGAATAGTTTTCAAAGTACGATACACGTCTCTCTACCTATTTTAGGTACACCACTTCTCATTAAAGCGTATTTTATAGTGGCGGAAATTGACGAATATTGGTGTTTTTGCGGTAATTTTTTTACGTGCGAAGATCTTGGCGCAGAATCTTTGTGTGTATATATATATATATATATATATATATATATATATATATATATATATATAGTCTATTTGTGTGTACAATACACCTTCATCTTTAATAATACGTGCACGCAGCAGCTGTTCACTAGCTGCTCGCTGACACAGCGAGATGGGCCTGAATTTTTTTAAATTTGTATTATTGGCTCAGCGACTTACACGAGGTGTCAAATAAGTCAAAGGCCAATAGTGAAAGTGACACGAACGAACAGTAGATGGAATTCTAGCTTGTGTCTTAAAGAAAACGCGAATTTTCCAGGTCCCTAATAATGCGTGATAAAATGATAGGGTGACCACAGACAGCCTCACAGAGGCGAGAAAACTGCACGCCAGTTCAGTGATGCCCCAGCTGGGTCACCCATACCGCTTCCGAACTTCTAGGCATGGACTTCACACAGGCGGACTTCTTAACTTGTTCAAGTGAGGAAAACCATGATTTTATATTTTTATTAAATGTTGTTAGTTTTGTAGGCGTTACTTGACAATATATTTTCCTCTTACGAAAAAAAAAAAAGAGCTTAGCCAGTTTTTCTGTAATGACATTTCAAAGTCAAATTTGCATGTTTTTGCCTCATACAGCCACCAAAAACCTATGAACATAATGACACGAAACAATTACGGTAACAGTGAAACTACATGTCACAGGGCACAGTTTGATGCGTTTTAAAACCCATTACAAATATGTTTGTAAATTTAAACAAATTTCTTAAATTTTAAAGTTTTTGGGTGATTTTATTTTTTAAAATACAAACTTATTTTGTGGGTTTGTTGTGTGTTTCAAACTGTAGTCCGTGACATGCAGTATCATTGTGAATTATTTCGTATCGTTATGTTCATTGGTTTTTGGTGGCTGTATGAAGCAAAAACATGCAAATTTGACTTTGAAATGTCATTATAGGAATACAAGTTGAGCTAATATGTTAATTTGTTGTTAGAAGGAAAATTTACTTCCAAGTAATGTCTACAAAACTAATTTTTAAACGCAGTGAAATAAAAATGCTAGGTCGGCAGATGAGAGAGAAAGCCTGCCGGCTAATGACAACTTCCTACACGTCTCCTACGCGTGAAATTAGAGGGCGGCTGTGCCGGGAATCGAGCCGTGGAGAAAGACGAGTGGTCTGACTGACTGCTACACTACTGTGGCTGGAATCTGCTCAATGTATTTAAGATCAAGCGATTGACCGAGGAATTGGCGCAATACAGAAAACACGCACGTACCTCTTGAAGGTTGGACCTTGACTCGTTGTTTACTGGCGTGAATGTTGGCTTTTTGCTTCACCGGAGACGAGCGTGATTTGTGTACCTGAGTTATTGTCTCGTCGTCCAACCGTCGTACTTGAGATTATTGCTTGCGTGTAGCATTCTCGACAGCTGTATCCGAACAGTCAATAGGCTTCAGATGGAGCATAACGTCTGTCTTGCAAGGGGTATGAGACCTTGAGACGGAAGGGAGAGGAACCCATCTGCCACATTGGTAAATAAAAATGTGGTTAATTACTACATAACTTTCACAAAACGTGATATTCAGCTCAAACCCACATAGCGATCGAATCTAGTCTGCTGAAACACCTGACAAATAAGCTACTTCGTGTACTTGTGAAGTGTAGAGTCTGTGTGTTCTATCCTACTGGGGATTCGGATAATGCTAGTAGGCCTATATTATACTTTGTAACGTCACTGGTGGTGACACTCAAGGATATGTATGTTCTTGAAGAGCATCCGGATACAGCCGTAGTGTGTCTCACAATCAGCCTGTGTCAGTGGTTCCCAACCTATATCTTAATCCTCTGGCAGCAACATACGCTTGCTGAAAGTCTTCGTTGTAAGAAGGCTGACTATGGGTGATGTCACGGAATCTACTTTTCCCATAACAGTTCCGAATAGTGACTGTTTAACGAAACATAATTTATAACTCGGGAATGACAACAATCCCGATTTCAGTGTCCTGTGTAAACTCAAGTCCCTAACATTTGTCCACTAGCTGCTTCTCATTAAAACAGCAGGTAAACGGATATACGGGGGTTGAACATGCGTAGGACAGAGGATTATAATATGTTGGTCATTTAACTCGTGTGTTTTTTCTTTTTCTATGAAGTTACTTCTAATTTTTCGTTGTGAGATGTAAGTAGTTTCTTATTCAAAAGGAAATCGTGCATGTTCTTAAAATGCTTTAGTATAGTTACATTGTTTACTTTAAATTATTAATTTCGGTACAAATAGTTTATAAGCACATAACCAGGGCTAGGAAAAATTCGCGAGTTAAATGATCTGCACGCTAGAATCCAATGTTCTACGCATACTCAAGCCCTGCCTATTCGTTCATTGTCTGCTGTCCGAATGAGTAGCAGCTAGTGGACAAATGGTATGGGCTTCGGTATACACAGGATAATTGATTCTAGCATGTTGGTCGTTGAACTCGCGAAATATTCCTAGCCTTTCATATCGTCGGTAAACTGCCAAAAGTGATTAAGTCATAAATGTTGTTTTGTGTAAAACACTGTTAAACTATAGATATTAATAAAAATGTGGTAAGTTACTATACTGTGACGCAACAGTACGAAACAACGAATAGACTTTAAAATTGGTCAATTGTTCGTGAACAACATGTACACATACGTAGCATTTTTGTCATTTTATCTCATTTTGACTTCGTCACTTTCGGCAGTAAACCGACGATATAGGTAAAGACCCCTGATTTTTGCGGAAATACTTCGGCACCACTTTGTTTCAATGCCTTACGTACGCACCTACAGTTGTGTTTCGTGGCCAGTGATTGGACGGTTTTAACTCCTAGCATCTTGAGGTTCTACCAAATATATATTTGGTTCTACTCTACCAAATACACTATACATATTTGGTTCTACTCGCAAATCACAGACATGCATTGTCGCAGTAAACTTGTTCTGACTAACGGAGTCAAATAAGTGACGCCTCTCACACAAAGACGTGCTACCAACAACCACTGCAGATAAGGCATTGTGAAGTAAAGTGAAGCAGTTAATCTTTTCGCGAAAATTAGAAGTCCCTGCATAGGCTTCTAAGTCCGACTACTTGGTTCAGTGGTTCGCGTTTCTGACTGGTGAGTCAAGGGTCCAGGATTCAATTTCCGGCCAGGGGGTAGAATTTACTGTCACCTCCCTGGTCAAGGACTCGGTGTTGTGTTGTCCCGATACTGCGGAAGACAACAGCGAACCACGGCAATTTCATCATCGCCTGGTCGTGCATCGGGTGTTCTCCCTGAGGTTCCAACCAGAATCTATACTGAGTAGTCAAAGAAGAAGAACAACATGTACGCACTGAAGTTTTAATATGTAAATCCTGAATTTTGACGGAAATGAAAAATGTCAACAACGGTTCTTGGCTGCATCCTAGCATCAGCGGTAAAAATTTTCCCTCGTCAGACTAGCCCGAGGTGCGGTATTGGTTCGACGACCGCTTCCATAACGAGCTGGCGTGTTGGCAGGAAACGTCCAAGTGCGGCGGGAGAAAGGCGACAAGTCGACACGTGCGTTGACAAAGAACGAGCTTGCTCCGTGACGAGCAAACAACTTACCACGCGAGTCATTCAACTGGCTGTCTGAGCAACAGAAATAAAGCGGCGTTGTGTAACAAATTTAACCTTGTTTTACAAGCTTGCGTGTAATTAGTAGAATCACGAGTATTTCGCGTATTCATCTGGCAACAGCCTAGACCACAGACGAATAAGAGCCTAGACTTATCAGTTCTATACGTGTACCGGCTGAAGCTGGATGTCCAGTGGCTTCTAACAGTGCAAACGTGTATCACGTGATCTCCCCACGACTTGTTTCCTTATTTATAACTGTCTTGCAGTCGTCAAATAAGTGTTAAAACCGCTCTCGTCGAATCACAGAAGGAGGAGTGAAGTATACGTTGTTGACGTTCAACCTGACCTAGACTCAATTTCGCTATATAATCGTGCCTCTAGTAATTAGTAGAGACCAGAAAAATAGCTGGTTCATTTCCCTGTAGGCTGGTCTCCAAGAATATACATTTACTTAAGCATACCGCAGCTGTTCATTGGCTGTTTGCTGACTCAGTGATACCACAGGATTGGACCTACATTTTGCTGCTTCTTTATTATTGGCTCAAAACCTTTCAGAGTGTGTCAATTGAGTCAAGGGCCATTGCAAACATGATCCGAACGAACAGTTCCTAGCTTGTACTGAAAGAAAACGCGAATTTTTCAGATTTCCAGTAATTAGAGTCACTGATGTTTGGTAAAAAGAATTTTACACCAAGTTGTTTCATCCTTCATGTCCACATCTGCAGCTGTGCTTCATGGTTATTGTCATAGACATGGCTCATTTGGCTATGTCAATCATAAAAGGTTTTTGAAACACCACCCGTCTGTGATTTCATACAACAAGAGATTATAAGTTCTTGTAAGTGTTCTGAGTACTTAGCTGGCATCTACGAAGAGATAACTTGAGAATGAAAATTTAAAAAGGAACTACTCAGTATATCAGGTTTGAAGAAAAGTTTCCAAACAAAAAGTAATTTAAGTAAAACTTCTGCAAGAATTTTGCTGTACGAAAAATTTTTGTCACTTTTAATTTGTAACACTTCATATATATATATATATATATATATATATATATATATATATATATATATATATATATATATATAAAATGTAACGTTAAGAATAATATATTACAAAAAAAGTGATTTGATTAAAATCCTCCCTGTCGCAATATTCTGTAAGTAATTTTACGTAGATCACTTTTAGTATAGGAATGCCTAGAGATGGTACAAATCCGCGGGTACACTGGCCTGTTGGCTATCTTCCAATAATATCTATGTACTCAAGTAGACATCAGCAGTTCATTGGCTGCTCGCTGGTACAGTGATACCACATGGTTGGTCATGCAGTTAGTTGTTTCTTCATTGTTGGATCAGAGCCGTCGATGAGGCGTCAAATTAGTCTATGACCAGCAGCGAAAATAACGCGTACTTAAAGAACTT
This sequence comes from Medauroidea extradentata, assembly GCA_003012365.1. Taxonomy (NCBI): domain Eukaryota; kingdom Metazoa; phylum Arthropoda; class Insecta; order Phasmatodea; family Phasmatidae; genus Medauroidea; species Medauroidea extradentata. The sequence goes on from PNEQ01044196.1 coordinate 18,607, forward strand.
TGAAATATAGTCTGTGACCAAACGATAACGCGAATTTTTTAGGTCTTAGGAATGTCTGCATCTCTATACCGCATGCGTTCCTATACCATTCCACTGACTGCAACGAAAGTTTGGTGAGTTGTTGTGCGTGCGTTCGCAAAGGTTTCTAATAAATTAATATAAATGTAAGGGAGAGGGATAACCAGGTAGGGGGCTAAACGGTGTATCCAAAAATTATTTTTTTAACGTTTGTAAAACGGTCATTTATGACCCATATGGCACCATTTAAAATAATAAAATAAAAATTTAGGTATTGACTTAAAAAATAATTAAACAAAAATACCGCAATTTTTAATACTTTTAACATTACTACAAGTATTAAAATTATTACGTTAGAGTACATGAAATTACAAAACGCAGAAAAGTTATATAAAAAAATACTTCTTCCTATTTGTTTTTATTTTTTGGGGAAAATTGATTTATTTTTGAAATGATATAGGAAACAGAAGTAACAAAAATATACTTATGAAATATGTAAGCCAATTTTAATAACCTAGGCTGAATTTTTGAACGACTTACACACAGGTATTAAATTGGAAACAACGCAAACGAAGTCGCAATCATTAGTTCCTTTATATATATATATAGTTGATATTTTGAGCAGGAAATTATTTTACCATGACTTCCCTATTTCAATACTCTGGCTGGAAGGAAGGTAGGTAGGGAGCTGGGTAAGGCTATTAAGCAGATGACCGTTCTAATCTTTAGACCAGGATATTCGTGCTGCAAAACACTTTTTTTTTCACCTAGTGTAGTAAACGACAGCCTGTTACGGCAAGCTTTGCCTAGTCATTCCGTGTTTGCAGAAGCAACGTAAAATTAACCGACAAGATAACATTGTTTGCTTCGCCAGTCGCGTACGCTCCAGATAAAACGACGTCTGTATGTCAGAGATACGTGGGAGCGTAAGCGGCGCCCGCGGTGCTACTTGTTGGCGTGTTGAGGGGGAGGGGGGATCCTCCGCTCGTGACGTTACGGATTCTCATGCAAATTTACGTCACGCACGCACGGCCGGGTCTCCAATCCTTCCCCTCCCAACCCTCTTCCCCGTGGCCACGCGGGAATACATCACTGTCACTCGACCATGCCAGACAACCCCCTCCCTCCCTTCTTCACCTACACCTCGTCCTACTACTTATATTACACGGTGGCCGAGTGGTCAGACCATTCGCCTCCCACCAAGGCGATTCAGGTTCGATTCCCGGCGAAGTTTTGCATGAGGGAATCGTGCAGGACGATGTTGGTCGGCGACTTTTCTCGGGGATCTACCATTTGCCTTGCCCTTTCATTCTGGCGCTGTTCCATACTCACCTCATGTCATCCCTCACCAGCACTTAAGTCCTCGATGTTAAGCGCTGACCGAAATCTCTCACTCATACTCACTTGTTTGCTTGGCTCCAGCATGCTGTGTATATCATTGAAGGTGTTGTTTTGATAATGGCTATCGTTTATTTGAAGGCATGTTTCTCTCTTCACCAGGCTCGCTTAAAATTTATGTGGTTTGTCCCAAAAATTGTTTAAACGTGTCACAAATTGCATAATTTCTCAATAACAGGATAAAGATACTACAGTTTATTGCAGACTATGTTGCCCTAAAATATTTTTGCGATTTTCCAGTTCATATATACCTTCCCCATGCAAGTACACTGTCCTGTCATTTCTGCTCGCATGTCTTGTGTCGTTTGCTGGGAATAATAGCTTGGTTTCCAAGATTTTATGCGTCTTACGTCGTTATTACACTATTTGAAACATTGTTTCACAAAAACTAAATTACCGTAAGCACGGGTTTCTTTGGACGCGTTGGGTGTTGTTGCGGAATTTTACTAAATTTTTATTTTTCACTTGTGCCACCTGTGCGTAAATATTGATTAAATTTCTTGTATACATTTATTGTTTAGAATTTATCGAAAATAGATTTCTTTGCTCAGGGCTGCCATGTATTTTTTTTTAATGTTCAAAGTTAGCACCGCTTACGGTATTTTATTAAATTTCTTGAATGATAACTGCTAGGTGTCAAACTGCACTCATTTGTGGGAATGATTGTAGCATCAGCCTTTTGTTTTCATTTGAAAGCGACGACTCCTCTGCCATCGAGAGTTACGTCCACCCTCACTCTAGCCTGACTGGCAGTGAACATGCTTCACTGAACCTCAGAGTAAACATAAGGTGGTTGTATTAAGTAACCTTCTGTGGTTTGGTAGATTTGCTCATTCACGTAACTATGGTTTTGTGGATCACCAAATTATATCCAAACGTCTGCAAACAATCGTAATTTTTTAAGACGGTGGGAGTTCAAGTTAAACATACGTAATTTTTATGTTTGCTAAATATTTCAGTTAACGGCAGCATATATAATACGCTATTTTGTTTATATGTCCTATAACTAGGGACCTGAAAAATTCGCGTTTTATTTTATGCACACGCTATAATTAGAGACATGAACTTTTCGCGAAAAGAAATTTGCCTCACTTTGTGTCAGTGACTTGTGTGCACGTCTGCAGACTTGCTTCACGGTCAGAGATTGGATGTTTTGACATTCGTGTGTCGTGGGGTTTTACACGCAAATCACAGACGTGTGGTGTTACAGTAACCTTATTGTGATTGGTACAGTCAAATGAGAAGTGTCACAGTTCAAAGGCACGCTGCCAATATCTATGAAGCAGAACTGCAGACATGCACATAAGGTACTGGAACAAAGTGGGGCAAAATTCTTTTCGCAAAAAGTTCATGTCTCTAGCTATAATTACATAAACTATAAGCTCGTGTCACTTTCTCAATTGGCCGTTGACTTATTTGACACCACCTGGAAGTCTCTGAGCCAGTAATAACAATACCTTAAAGTGCACCATACCACTGTATCTGCGAACAGCTAATGAATAGGTATAGACAGGAAATTTCGCGAAAATATTTTTGCAGCACTTTGTTTCAGTGCCTTACGTGCGCACCTGCAGATCTGCTTTGTGGTCAGTGATTGGATGCCGTAACACCAAGCATGTGGAGGTTAAACCCGCAAATCACAGATGTGATGTGTCGCAGTTGTCCGTGTACTGATTGGCACAGTCTAATGAATAACGACTCTGCACAAAAACACTCTGTCAATAGCCATGAAGTTGAGCTGCAGGTGTGCACGTAAGACACTGAAACAATGTGGGGCAAAAATCTTTTCACAAAAAATTCCCGTCCCTATTGTTTGATTGAATACATAGTTATTCTTGGAGGCCAGCCTTCACGTCAGTGAACCGGTGAATTTTTTATGTCTGTTCCTATAGTATTTGTTTCGTTATTCTTGCTTAGATATTTTAAAATCTATGCATGGATTTACTTCATTGTAGTTTTAGTTATGTCTACTGTTTATACTTTCTTTGTGCATCACCTACATACAACAGCTTATACTAATCTCGAGAAGCCACTATCTTGACTTACTGGACATTAGAAATTATTATTCAAGTTATTGTTTGATTACCTCGAGCTAACATTTTGCACTGTCCACGCTAACGTAGTGACTTAATACAGCCGCCTAGGTTAGATGTAGCATCCGCACAATGTGATTGCAGAGCAAAGAGGCTTACACAATACAAATCTTAAGCAGAAAGAATTAGACTTAGGAATGAAGCAGTAGCTTCGTAAACATTCAACGAACTCAACAGAGAGGTTACTCCGTAAGTGCAAATAATTCGAGTACACATTGAAATTTGTGTTTCACGTTGTATTGATTATTTCAAGCGACACGTAGAAAACCTTGATGTTAACCAATTGCCTATCGTCCTCCAGCCCGAGGAATGAATGAGGTGAGGCGAGACGAATGTGGAGCAGCGACAAAATGAAAGGGGCAGGGGAAACCGGGGTTCTCCGAGAAAATCCGTTGGGTAACGGCAACGTCCGCCACGTTACCCACATGCAAAAAAACATGCCCGTGACCACCGGGGATCGAACCCGGATCGCCTAGGGGGGTGGCGAGCGGTCTAACCACACAGCGGCTAATTGACGTAGAACAATTACGCATCAATGGTTATGGGACGTGTTATTATTATTATTACATTAGTACCTACAGTTTACAACACAATAATGTTGCAAATGACAGCTAATTAAATAAAAATTACCCAGACTTGTGTAAGATAGCGGTTATCGGAGGAGTTACAAATGGCCTTATAGGACTACTAACATTGTCTGTAATTGGTTTAACTTACTATTTCCACTGGTGAAGTTAAACAATAACTGATAAATTGTGTTTGTGTTTAGTTTCGAATCTACTTCTCACTAACTTTCTGGTCGGGTTCAATGTCTACTGTTATGTTACATGTCGCGTACTTCTCATATTTGTTATGAGCCAGGCGTTGTTCAATATGCATCAGGCGACTTCGAGAAAACTTGGGCTAGCGTCTGAGAAAATATGTTTGTAACTACGGGCCATAGCTCACAGTTACAACCTGTGAATATGCAATGTTAAGAGAATAGGCTTCAACTCTGACAGAAAGTGACTGCGTCTTTGAGCAGTCGAAACACACATGTATAAAATACCAAACCAAACTTCTGTCGTTATGCTGTCTCACTTTTTCCTACTTACTCTAAGCACTGATGAATAGCAGAAATGTTTTAGGGGTAAATGACTTCCCCACCTCCCCTCTTTTCATGGCGCCGCTCCGATTCGTCACTGTAGTTGTACGTGTATATTCCTCTGCGGTTGTAAACAGTTCATTGTAGTGGCTAAGGAGCTTCGTTGTGTAGGATGATAGTACTGCTTGTTAAGGCATAAAGCTGGTCTCATTATGATGTAAAATGTGGGGCTGTGTTAAGGGTGTTCAAGTGTGATAAAATATTAATTTTATATTTTTATGAAATAGTGTTAGTTTTGTAGACGATACTTGTGAGTACAGTTTCCTCTTACAAAACAATTTTAGCTCTTGCAGTTTTCTCATAACGGTGCGTCAAAGTCAAAATTTACTTGTTACGTTGCCTTGCAAATAGCAAAAACTAATTTATCTACTTCTGCAATAAAACATTTTAAACCCACATCGTAATATTCGGAATTTTTTAAAAAGATCGCAGAAGTACAGAAAAAAATTGCTAATTAAAAAAAATTAATATAAATATAGTTCATTGATATTTTAAAAATAATTTATTACGTAGCCCATGGCATGTTACTACACCGTGAATTATTTCACTTACGTAAGTCAATTGCTTTTAACTATTTGCTTGGCAGCAGATCATGCAAATTTTGACTATGACGCACCGTTACGAGAAAACTGTGAGAGCTAAAATTATTTTGTAAGAGGAAACTGTACTCACAAGTATCGTCTATAAAACTGACACTATTTCATAAAATTATAAAATTATGATTTTATCACACTTGAACACCCTTAAGGCGGCTACCGGGGTAGAAATATTTGACACGCTCGAGTCTTAGAAGTGCGGAAGCTGTAAGGTCGACACAGTACAAGCATCACGTCTCCCCCTAGCCACTAGGCGCAAGTCATTGAACTGGCGTGCTACCTTCTCGCCGACTACTCGCCTCTACGAGATACTCAGTGGTGACAGCACGCCAGTCAGCGGCTTTCTTAGGGCTACTTCGATTATGTGTCTGACACACACAAGCAGCAGCCTACCTAGGCAGCTCCCTCAAGAGCGTTCCAAGTGTGATAAAATTATATATTTTAATTTATAGAAATATTGATAGTTTTGTAGACGATTCTTGCGAGTGCAGTTTCGTCTTACAAAAAAAAATAGTTCACATAGTTTTCTTACAACAGTAAGTCAAAGTCAAAACTTGCATGTTCTGCTACCGTGCAAATAGTGAAAACCCATCGACTTGAAATAATTTACAATGATATAACTTGCCGTGGACTATGTAATGAAACATTAAAAAATCACACCCCGTGAATTATTATTTTTAAATTTACTGAATTCGCAACTTTTTTTCTGTATTTTTGCAATTTTTTTTAATTCTAAATATTTTATTTCAAATTTTTAATTCGTAGCTCATGGGATGTAAGTTCACAGTGAATTATTTTACTTATGTAAGTCACTTGGTTTTCATGATTTACATGGCAGCGTAACAAACCAATTTCGACCTTTGAAGCACCGTTATGAGAAAACTATGGGAGCTAAAATTGTTTTTTAAGATGAATATTCTCACAAGTATCGTTTACAAAACTAACAATATGTCATAAAAATATAAAATTAAAATTTTATGGCACTTGAACACCCTTAAGAGGACTGCCTACCACGCGCTTCAAATACGTCTTTAGTACAGGGAAACGCTTTTTTAAAGAAACTAATCCACGTGTACCCACTGGGCCAATGTACGAAAAGACGACAAACGTCGGACGAGGACAGGATGTCATTGTTATGACACCATCCTCATTAGAACACTGTTTCTAAGCACTTCAACGCAACTAAAAATGGCATTTTCAGGATGCCGAACTTTAAAATGTATTAACAGGATATATGTGAAACTCGGATAGGAACGTGCACCGAACTCGTCTACAGACTTTCTACCAACAACTTTCCAACAGAAAAATTGAATCTAGCACGCAATTTCAGCGCTTGTTTCGTTGTGGCGATAAGGAATTTGACATACGCTTCAAGGTCGCCCTTACAACTCCGTCACTTCTGAGTCTCAAAGGCGCAGGCAAGCGGTACCCTTAGTAGTGAGGTTTTCAGCGCGGGTGACGGGTTATATGAGAGGAGTATGGAGCAGCGCCCGAATGTAGGGGCGGGGAAAACGGGAGATATACAAGTAAATCCGCCAACCTAAGGCATTATCCAACACTGTTCCCACACCCTCTAATCCGGGTAGACTCCACCGGGAATGGAACACAGACAGTGTTGCCAGGTCGTGGGATTTGTTCCATTTCGTCTGACTTTTTAAATATAATAATATAATATGGGACAAACATATTTTTACTGTATAAATTAATATTATACGACTTTTATTCACAACCGTAGTTTATTTATTATGAGCTTCATAGTATCTGCTAAGTGTTTTTAGCACTTTTGCTTGTGTTTCTATTTTTGTAGGTTATTTAGAGATTTGTTTATTTAAACTATTTGTATGTGTTCCTTGCCATACGGGTTCGTTCCAAAGGCTAAGAGCACAGAGCGCTGGAAACATACAAATGAATAACCCATGTAATATTCTGTACAAATTAACAGTCAGTTTAAAAATAATTCTGTCTCGAGACAATATTACAATTTTTTTCCAGCTGTGGGATTTTTAGTGCTGAATCGGGATTTAGCATTATGGAGCGTGGGATTTCTACTCCTTTAACACTGGCAACACTGAACACAGATAGCCAAGGTGGTAATCGCACCTTACTGTACACGGCAGTTGATTTGGAAAATGAGTCTTTTTACTGTTTTTTTTTGTGTGCGTAAATCTTGTATCAGAATATTTTAAAATGTATAGGCGTGCACAACACACCTTTCAAATTACATAATAAAATTACACGGTCACTTCTGAATGTCTCATACGCGCGCTTCTAAGGCGTAACCGATGCCACTTTTTTCTCTTTATTTTCTTTCTTTCTTCTTCAACTTCGAGAAACATTTTTAACTCAGAAACTTTCCTCTTTCCCCAACAAGTTTTTCTGTGTCAAAGTCGAGATTTTTTATGTATTTCAAATATTTATTATTATATCAATAACTGAGCACCAAGTTTGGTTTAATGAACACGCGTTCCCAATGTGTTCCGTCATTTAATTTTAATTTATTATTATTATCTTTTAAAGAGAATGACAATTTAAAAATATTCAAATATTTTTGTCGGTTTACTCATTACTGTGAGTCATGACCTTGTTTGTTTATGTATTCATTAGGTAATTGTATCCCTGACGAGAAGTCTACATTCAGAGCGATCTTCAGCTCTCCTTATAATGTGAATCGGTAAGCCTGTAATCTTCTTTGCTTGATCTAACCAGTTACTAGCTGGCCTCCCTCGTGGTATTCTACCATAGACTTTGCCTTGCAAATTGGTTTTTTTCAAAATTATCCAGTTCTTTCCTTAAAATGTGCCCCCACCCGACCAAAAAAACTGGAGGTAACTTTAACTAACACTGTTTTATGATGCTCAGTTCTTCTACAGCGTATTTCAGAGATACTTTTACAAACTTGTAGGACGGGTCTCTTATACCAAAAGAAAAGTCCATGTAAACATATTTCCGAAAAAACTTAGTTTCTGAGTTATTAAATAAAGTTTAGCTGAAAGTGTTGTGAGGTACTTGGTAATAAAATTAATGCTGTTAGATAATTGAATGATGTTATCGACACAAGTGTCACGTTGCCTTCATTTATATTCTCCATGGTGGATAAGGGAGTATTTAAAAGGATGCGATAGTGCATGATACGACGTGTGCATTTGTGTGAAGAAGCAAGATGATATAGTTTATAACATTTACCATGAGTGTCTAAGTTTATGACAGTTTCAACGATGCTAATATAAGAAACTCACAGTAAATGTTCAAAATGACATCTTCTTGCTTCCTCACACACATTCTTACGTCATATCATGCAGTGCCGTATCCTTTCAAATACTTCCACATCCACCATAGAGGTTACAAATGGGGGCATCGGCGTACTTGTATCCATAACATAATTCAATTATCTAACAACACTTATTTTATTGCCAATTAGAAACCTTACAGTTCTTTGAACTAAACTTTCATTAATAACTCAAAAGCTAAGGATTTTCGGACTTATGTTTATATAGACTTTTTTCCTTGTTTTGGGGTAAGGAACCCACTTGCCAAGTTCGTAAAAGTATTTATGAAACAGCCTGTATAATGGAAGAATGTGTTCTTCATTCTGCCCATGACATACGTAGGATCCCCCGCCACCTTATTAGGTAGTATACGACCTACGAATGTATAAAATTTAGTAAAAATTAGTATGTTCTATAAAAATATCTGCTGTACATCAACATGAAAGCGAAACACTGACGCTACATGTCTTGCGGTGGAGGGTGTTATGCCACTTCCCTCTCTAACAGAATCAAGTATGGAGATTGCCTCCTAAGAGTGCATTGACACGAGAGCACTTCTACGAGAAGCACAGAAGCCAAGCAAGGATACGTGCTATACTAACATACACATTATCGCTCTCACACAAGGAGGGCAGTATTTCCGCACTTGCTCTGTGCGTCTGTAATTATATCTGCAATAGTGGGTCTTTATACACGAGATCAAAGCACACATATTATATTACAGACGCACTGTTTTACTTCTATTCCTCCTCCAAAAGAATATGTAGAGGCAAGCTCATAAACTGAGGTTTTTCATTATTATTTTCACGATTATCTTTTAAATCTTAAGTTTTCTGATAAACAATCAAAGTAATATCGTACGGACGTAAATCAGTAAATTGAATATTTTTGCGACAAACATTCACAGTACCTATGTATTTGATTATTGGGATAGAATAAAACTCACAATAATTTCATATTTACTAACTCTCACCACCGTATCTAGAAAGTTTCGTAACCGGATTGGATGCTAGGTGCCGACATCAGTAGTATAATTATGTCTGTTGTGTGGGAGGAGTTAGGAAGACAAGTGAGGCGCCACACGCCATGACGTCACACAACGGTAATTATTTTCCATTTTTATTTTAAAAATTTCCCTTTTTTCCTGCCAAAAACTTCCCTTTTCCCTCAAAATTTATGTCGATAGCTCTAAAGTTAGCATGACCCCACTGGTTTTCCAAAGCGGGCAGATGAGCCATTTCTTCAAGAGCCGTTGATTAAGAGCCAGCACTGAGTATCCGTACTAAAACCAATAGAATATATTAACATTTATTTTTGATAATTGTTATTAATTTTATTCTTATTTACTTCTTATTTATGCATTTAATGCTTTGCTTAAACACATTCAAAATATTGTAAATTGCTTCTTCTTCTTCTCCTCCTCCTCCTTACTAAGCCATACCTAATCTGTTTCTGTAAACTCCATAAAATGGTTTTATAAATCTTTGAAAAATCAAAATATGAAATTTATATTTTTTATTAATATTATAAAATGCATCAGGTCGACTAAGCGATCCATGACGAGTACGTTATTACACATGATGAACGGCATCCAACCTGTGCTATTTTACGTCACTACCCCTGCTCCTATTCTCTTACTTGACACCGCTACTCGGCATCCCTGTTCATCATCCCCACCTCCCGTGTTCCAAAAACCCCGCTATACGCCACTGACTTCCAGAGTACTGAGTGTTTTAAGTAATGTGGTTAGTATGAAATTTATACCTCCTTATTTCCGATATCGTAAATGTATTTGTTTCCTGCATCTCACATTTACGCAATTTAAGCAAAATGTGGGGATCAGAGAGGATTTTATTTATGAACTGAACTGGTCTGTGCCTTTAACGTATAAACAACACGGAGAAAATTTTTTGGCAATGCACCAAGTTGGGGCAGAGCCCACGACACCCTAAATCAGAGCATACTCCTTAAAGGATTGGTGAGTAAAAATACATATGGAGATAATACATACATCTGCGTGTTATATCCAACTTACTTTATAACTGGATAAAAAAACTACAAACCATTTGTCTGGAATTGATGCCTACACTAGCAAGTCATTTGAATCATAAAACATGTAATCTAAGTTGTCACACGGTAATGCTTGGTCTTTTTTCCGGTTTCAATCTCGTAACAAAACACGCTGGATAATAATTTTGCTTCACAAAGTAGTTCAAGTTTTGCAGTAAAGCCACTAATTTATAGGTTAGGATCAACTGCCATGCAACATATTTTTTCCAGTGCCTTTCGCTTTTACGAGCTGAGGATGTAAGGTGATATAAATATTATTTTTCTTATGCAGCGACATCACTTTTAGAATTATCCGAAGAAAAAAATTAACACGTGGTTTATTAGTTTTGCCTGTTTGAGGCTAGAACTGTTAAGGACATGCCTTGCGCATTAACTTGTCTTGCCTTACAAACTGGTTTGGACACAATTACAGAGATTTATGTAATATGGTGGTGCTGCAGAAATTTATATTTAAACTGTTTAATATTCGCGAACCACAAATACATGTAAGTTACTGGCTCCAGAACTTGTAGGTAATATGAACAAGATTAGTGTACGTTGCAACTATACATAAATATCTCTTGTGAAACGCAAGGATTGAGTTAAACCCATACAATGACAACGAGTACACAAAAAGGAGTGTTAAAAATACATATCTTTCCTAGCCAAAGCAGAAATATGGAACTATTTGTTACAGCCCATTTGTTCCTGCCACGTATGGATTTTTTTAACGCACAGTATAAATATTATGATGATGGGGAATAGGTGGAACAAACAGAAATGAAACACTAACATTACGGAAAAACTATGTAGCGTGAGAGTAACCATGTTAATGCCAGAAATGAGAAAAGTAAGAAAATGTAGTCTACCCATCTGCCGTGGTCAGATATTAAAACGACGAGATTATTAAAGACACGAATATACCATGCATTATAACTACCCTGCTCACGGTAAAGTGACTATGAAAATATCCTGTAAAATAAAATGTTTAAAAATATTTTTTAATATGTCATCAGGCGTCACAAGTGTGGTGAAACCATTTTACTGTATTTGTTACTTGCAATTTTATGATTATAGTGGTTGAAATATATAAAATGGTTAAAAAGAAAAACTGTAAATATGATTTGAAAAGTCCTAATTTATAATGAATGCCAAGTTATTACAAAAAAAATTCCTGTGTACTACTGTATTCAATACGGTTTAAGAGAAACTTCATTTTTTCGATAAGCCATTTCCAAGTTTAACTGGAATAAAAAAAGGAACATTTCCTGTAATCATTGGCAATAGTAGAAAAATGTGTGTGCAAGTGAATTTCGTAAGCCATATCAACAATAAATAAGTAAGTAACGTTAGTCCTGATATGAGGGTTGGTGAGGCAAGGTAAGTGGGGTTTACGTCTCGTCGACAACGAGTTCTTGAGGAGACGGTGACACTCAACTTAGTACTATGACAGGAGCTGGGATAGGAGTCGGCAACGCCCTTTGTTAAGGAACCATCCCATCATTTGCTTGGAGCGTTTTCGGAAAACCATAGAAAACCGAGGTCAGGATGGCCGCAGCCGGGAATCGAACCCGAGTCCTCCCAAATCCGAGAGTAATTTTTAGCGCAAGACGTAGATATACTCCCTAGAAACGCAAGAAGAGTAAGATTAATGGAGATGGTGGTGTAGATTTATTTTAGTGAACGAAAAGGAGTAAAGTGCATGGGACTTACTTGAGAACCTTATCTGCCACAAACGTACGGTATGTTTTTCTTCTTTACGTGGTTGTTTTTCAACAAGAAAACTGAAACTTAAAATTCATTTAGTGCCAGTTAATCAGTGCATGATTTAACAAAAATGGCAAACGAGTGATTTAACACAAATAAAAATGTCCCAATTTAACTTTTAAACAATGTATCTGCGAAATCTATCTTTCAGAATCCCCAAGAAACATTTTTAAATATAGAAGTATGTATATGTGTATATATATTGAGACAACTGAGACCCCTCTGTGTCCACATCATGGTCACAGAAAAGCGACAGCAGTAACACTGGACGTAACACCACTCCCCTGGTCTTTTCCTTAGTTCTCCACACTATTAATGACCTAAGAAGTGTAAACAAAGCTAGATCTTTTGATGAACCTTTCTGGTATGTGTTCCTAACTTCAGAATAATATATAACATGTTGTTAGAACAGAAAAGATCAAATGATTATA
>PNEQ01044197.1:0-31268 GCA_003012365.1 Medauroidea extradentata
AATATTATGTACTTTAAAATGTTAACTTGGATGACTTTATTATTTTCTTCGATGTTCAATGGTCGACGTTAATGGCTAGAAAGGAGTTCTTTTTTGCTGGGGCTGTTATACACGAATATTTTATATTTTTAATTTATGAAAGTCAAAATTGGGGAGGGTGTTATACACGGGCGGGTGTTATATTCGCGTAAATACGGTAATGCTAGCCAGTGTTACTGACACTTCAGAACCAAGAGCTGGTCAGCCTTGTGTCAGGTGTAGGGCTGTGATGATGCCTTTATTATTTTCAAATGCCCCAGTGTGTTGCCCGGCCACCCTACTTCAAGTCATTGCCTGTAAATGATTATAATCCTAGTGTTTCTACAGTTGTAAATCAATGGTAATTGTTTCAAAATTAATTCCATGTTGTCTTAACAAGCTTAATAATCTCCTAAGAAAGTCATTTGGTTAAATAATTTAAATGTTATAATTTTTTGCTGAACAAGAAATCACTAAGAAAACACAATCTATAAATGTAAATCCGCTATTGGGCATGGCGAAACAGTACAATAACAGAAAACCCCATCTGGATGCAATTGCCAGTGACAGGTTTTCTAATTGTAGTATTGTAATGTTAAATAATGTGTTCTCAAGCCTGGAGTTGGAATTATTCTGAGTCTGTTTTCACGACTGCAAGTGAATTTAAAATAAATACGTCTTGTGTGGAATTTTCTGAAACTGCATGAAATTTCAAGCAACTTTGGACTCCTTGACATTTTACGAGAAATTGATTCTTTAAAAGTTATTGCAGTTGGTATGTTTTGGTATTTATTTTAAAGATATGTAGATGAGTTAGGCCAGCCCGGCCATGGGGGTGTCACTGATAGGGATCCACAGCCGGCAATGTCCGATGCCAAGATCTTATTTAATATAAATTTTATTTTAATAATTATGCAGTATAACAGTAAAATACGTCTTTATACTCAGCAGAATTTTGCAGATTTTTCAGTAACTTTAGTTAGTTTAATTTGTATCCAGACCAGTTATTTAATGTTGCTAGAATGTTATAGAACATTTTACCGGAAGGTAGGCCGCTATGGTATCTTGGGACGCCATTGCGGTTGCCGTGGCTGCTCACTTTGTTCTTGACTGCCGAGGTGTCTGGACATGTGTTGCGTTGTGCAAGGTTAGCACGTGTTAAGCCGAGGGGCGTGATCGAGATACATGGGGCCGCGATGGAAAGAGATGGAAAGAGGTGAAAAGACTTGCTAGAACTTTTCATTATTAACTAGTATTGATTATTTTGATGTGAATTTGCAGCCGTTATCAACTACATGGCCAGCCAACTATCGGTTATGATTTAAGTTTAGCATGTGCTATTTTTCTTTTGAGATGGGTTTTATTTTTAGTTCAGTTCTCTTTAAGTTAAATTTTATGTTGATGTACAAGAAGTTTGTACGTGCCGATGTAAGCACAGATGCGTGAGTTTTTTTGTAAGAAAACAAAAGTAATAAAAATGGGCTGTTGATCTAGCCACGTGTTTGCCGTTCTGCATGCGTCCATCATTCGAAACCACGAAACCCTGAGATAAGAGTAGCTCACCGCTGAGACCAGAGCATCTGTGAGGTCTGATCAATTTACATTTTTTCCTGGACATTGTAATAGAGTACATGCAGCTACTATCATTGCAACTGAGAACGAGAGAGAGGAACCGTGCCACCACAAGAGACACAGTGTTTATTTTCAATTTACTTATAAATTGATTGTTAACCCGGGAATTAATACATTTCTAATAATAACAATCTAGCCCACACAAAAAGAATATTTAAGTTGTAAAATAAGAATTGCATAATAACATGGCATATTTCATTTTAGCAGAATGAAAAATTTTCTAAGCACATCACATTCCCGTCTAGTCGAAGTTTCATTTTTATATAAATGCTTTTTTACAACTTCATCAACAAATCTGGATAAAGTGCTAGAATTTATTCATTAGAGTTCACTCATAAATAATTCAAAATAAATATGTAAAGGTGATGGCCCACTGCAAGCTTTGATTTACAGAATTTTCCCAGTACAAGCTTTCAAAAAGGCATATCACTTTTTTTATAATACAGTAGAACCCTGTTATAACATTTCTGGATATAACATTTTCCTGCTTGTAACACTAATTTTCTTTAGTCCCACCACTTTTCCATAAGGAATAATGCTTTCATTTCCTGCTTATAACAGCACTGGTATTTTCATTTCCTACATATAACATCACTTTTTTCTCAAATATTAATAAATTCTCATGTAAAATTTTTCTTAACTGTATTATTTTTAATAAAATAACTAAGCTGAAGACTAAAAACATCTGTTAAAACCAAATTAATGTCTGGGAAAGTATCATAAGTGTACATTACAATGAAATTAAAGACTGTGATCCTGAATATGACGATCATGAACCTACAGAAGACAAGCGGGAAAGCCTCTATTATACATATAATGTACGTGTTTATCATGTTTCTGATAGCACAGTAACTACAGCCTCTTTTAATCTCATTATAAGCTTATTTACTGTACATAAACTATCAAATTTTAAGTTACTTTTGTGTAATATCCATTTATTGGTGGAAAAATATTTATTCCTGCTTATAACATTTTCCTGCATATAACACTTTTTTTCACAGGTCCCTTGAAAAATGTTATAACAGGGTTCTACAGTACTTTACACAATTTTTGCATTGTGCAGCTAGACAATAAATACTGTCTGATATTTGCTCGAAAATAATAAATACCATAGTATTTAATATAGCCCAGCAAATTTCATACAATATTAAGGTAATTTACTATCTAACACTCCAAAATGAGTGGGAGAATAATATTTATGGTACGAAAGGTCACAATAGTTGTTACGTGGAAAATATTGAAAATCCAAGACAGTCTTGCTCAATTCCCCTAAAATATCGCATGGAAAGGTATTCGATATTCGATGGCAGAACATCACACCCTTGTCACCTACACTGGTGGCTCATAGGCGTCTGTATACTGAACCCTGATAGATGACATGAAATGAAGCCCACAACTGAAAAGCGACGAAAAGCGAAGTGGGAGTTTCCCAAAAAAAAATCTTGCTGGACGACGGAAAAGCCTGCCACATTTCACACATGCAAAAAAAAGGGGACCGACCCTGCAGGGGGTCGAACACGGATCACCTTGGTGGGAGGCAAACGCTCTGGCCACTATGCCAATCGTCACCAGCATGAAAATATTTAATTAAAATGTGCTTCTAGATACGATTTACCCTAAATTGGCTGTCAAATATTCACTCCGCATTGAAAGTAGTCCCTAAATCAACATTTCAGATATATACGAATGTACATAGGTATATGTACACACGTTGTTCTGTACTTCTATTTTCTTAGCAAAAAAAATTGTTAATTTTTAATTCCATACAAATTATTAAGTGCATGCCATACACAGTTCTGAAGGAGAAAACTAATTAATCAGATGTTTCAAAATTTGCATTATTTCAACAAGTTTTCATGCTTGGGAAAGGGGTAATGCGTATATATGTGCCCTTCAAACGGGTCTATGAATTCCCAGCAGCGAAAATTCCACGCAATCCCACCGGGACTGAAACCAGTTTATATAAGGCTTAACGTCTAGTCGACATCGAGGTCATCAGAGATGGCGTCGCACAACTTTGACACATGACAGAAACTGGCAGAAGGAACAATCCCTGGCCAGCATCCCAGTTTATATAAGTTTCCCACTCGTATGACAAAAGCTCCTGTAACCACTAAGTTTAATCCTATAGTAACAAAAAATAGAAACATTAAGTTAATTTGAAATACCATCCCTAGAAAACTATTTAACAAAATATTTTAACTATTTTTATAGCTTCCATTACTGATGTACTATTGTCATCCACTTATGGAAGTTGTAACGTTTGCTTACTTCTGTTTACATGCCTATGCAGTTTAATAATTTTGGATTATTTGGTATGTTTTCGTCCCTTCGTAACAACTTGGCGCCACTTGGACATTTTTGCTGAACACTAACACGACCTAGAAACGGCACATAATATACCAAATTCTTGAAAACTGATTGTTACTTGGCTACTGTCAGTGCGCCAGCTCTGAGTCCCTGGCCGGTATACATTTTTCGTCCGTAAACATGTAAATAATACAACGAGGCAGACACGTCGACATACACACTAACCGCAGTAACGTCTTAAGTTAGGACGTGTTTGCCAATGTGTTACTCTAGCGTACATGACGTTTAGGACGGACAATGCATACAAGCCAGGGACTCAAGAGCTGGCGCGCGCGCACAGTTCGTGAATCTGCCTTGTTTGGCAACAATGCTACAGCCTACGAAAGGAATGGTGTGAGGGAAAGAGAACGGTAACCGCCCCGGGGAGGGGTGTGAGTCAGAAAAGAGTGACAATGGGAAAAGATGTGACAATGGAATGCGAGAAGTGGGGAGGGATGTGAGGAGTTGGCTAACACGTGATCAAGTATGCGAGTATGCTGGTCTCCTACGTAAATCTGCGGAACTATTTCAGCTACGAAGAGAAAGATTCTCTAAACACACAACAGAACTGCTAATATTGGAAACCTACTACAAGATGGCGGGACCTAATACCCCTTAACCTTCCCGAGTTCAATGTGTTTCTTGGAAGCGATGAGTCACCTGAAACTGTCACAGCCACCATGTTTAACTGAAAAATGACAATTACACATGGTACAAAAAACATGTTCTGACACCTCGCTGGCTTTCAAACACTGCTACTCGCGTACATACTTGATCAAAACTACTGGGCTACAATCTTCTGTATTTTTGTGCTCGTGCATTTATCACACGACAACATAGTTAATCCGTTTAAGGAAGAGCACATGAGTACTTACTTCACATTATAAGATTGTAAAATATTATAATCACTGTTCCACATTACTACCAGTTCCGCAAGATACAACCCGATGTAAACAGCAATGTGCCCACATATATATTCTGTGCTTCAAACAGAAGTACGTGGCAACAGTGGAAGTTAGTTGGTCGCTTGGTAAATCTGGTACGCACACCACATAAGACTGGTATATACGTAACAAAACAGCCTGAAAATTACTGGTATGAGTACCAAAAACCTGGTACATCTACCATAGCTTCAGTGGCAATGCTGTAGGAAGTCCAAAGAACACGCACGAGGCACCCTCACATACACACACAGGTGCACGCACATGCGTGAGGATCAGGCAAACCACAAAACAAAGAATGCAACAAATATTTCCTTGTTATCTGTAGTGGGCATTCTTCATTAAGCAATGAACGCATATATTTTATAAATGCATAAATAAGGAACATGACTCTGAATAAGCCTTCTTGTCTGCAGACGCAAAATTTAATGAACGCAAAAAAGGGCACTAGCTACTTTGCAGAGCATTCGTAGTATGCTATGTCCAATTCAGAGATTCGTAGTTTATACATTTTGTGAGTAAAACTATGAATAATCCGTAGACATTGGCATACCTGAATTATACATGAATGTTGCAGAATTCGTTGCTTGTTGCATTACACTCGCTCATCAGCTATCAATGCAGTAGCTATGGAGATGGAGAAAATAATAACGTAGAATTTCATGATCTAGAAGATCTGTACGCTTCTTCTCGTTCAAAGATTAATGATTGTCATACTGAATAGGTATACGAACATTTGTCAGAACATTCCGAAGAAGTTCAGGTTTGTACAATTAGTCATTACTTACGGAATTTACTGGATGCATCTTATTCTGAGTACACATCTTATTTGGATTTTTTATTTTACTACAGATGAAGTCCAGAGAGCCAAACAACCACACAGGTTGCCAGCAAAACCTGATAGGCCTACACGAAGCTCTTTCATCAAACATAATGGTGGGAAATGATTCTGGTGAGTGTAATCTTTATAAAATAATGAATTATGTTAATTTTTAGATGATAAAGATGTCGTCCTAACTCATGCTATATGGCCTGGCAACAAAACAAATGAACAACAGAAAATCCTGCAAGAGTCATATTACTGGTGAGCATAGAAATTTTTATTCAATTTATACACACACACACACACACACACACACACACATACATAAATATACAGTAAAACTCGCTTAAGACGTTCCCACGAGATATGTTTTCCCAGCTGAGTAGTTTGGTTCGTTTGGTCCCATCACTTTTGTCATAAGAGCCATGGTTAATTTTCCCACATTTTACGTTTTGTCACGTGCCTGATTTCCCATGTAATACGGTCAACTTTTGTAAAAAAAATCCTAATTTTTTAAAAAGTAATTTACGCGATTTTCTTTAGTAAACAAACTGAAAGGAAACTGCGACTGCAAGAAAATTACCGCATTTGTTTACTTTTTTGTACTGTCATCATAGATAACTGACGTGAGATGTAACGTTCCACAGACAGCGAGCAGGTACACTCAAGATGGCCAACGCATGCCCGTAATACGAATAAATACAATCCACCATTGGTGATCACGTAGCTGATTGACAGTGATAGCGTGTAATGCTTGCGCTCACGGCACAATAAATTCAAGATGGCGGCAAGAGAATTGCCGCCACTAGCACTGTCGATTGTATGGAACGCTATCAATCGCTGTACCCGCATTGGCAACATTGATCTCTTTACGTGCGTTCATTTGTCTTTGTTTACGCAAACAATCTAACCTAAACTTTGCGAAACGTGTTTGAAAATGTTACCAGGGTGTCCAGCAAAAGTGGTATTTCCAATTCCAGTACATTTCCCACTTTTCCTGAGAAACTCCAGTACAGTGCTTTAAACGTGATACGATGTTAACTTGTGCTACCCATGCAGACTATCGATAAACATTCAATTTTTATGTTACTTATAGATGTGGCAAAGGTGTCAAAGCATTATTTGCCTAGTATTTAATTAAAATACTTTCCTTTATACAGATTTGTAAATTGATAGAATTGTTGAAAGTCCTCTTTTGCTGCATCTGAAGTTTCAGTCCATGTGAACGACATCAAAAAATTTATGAATAGAATTGTGGGAATAATTTATAAAACATGAGGGACCAGCACAATATTATATTTATTATGGTTTATACAGTCGTAAATCAGACACGTTTCTTGGAAAAAATGTACAATGCAATAAAATGTAAGAGTTAAAGCTTATATTATCCTCCAGGGTTTTTCACTGTCCTAACACATTACAACTGTTAGATAAATTAATTTATGCCTGTTAGCAGAATTTATCTAAGTCACATTTTACGAAACATACTGTACGTATAAACAATATTCGGTAAAGGACACACGTGCTGGGATAAATATTTTAATTTTCAATTATAACCTAATTACCTTGAATATATTCAATCGTATTTCGCATCTATATTTCCTATTTGTAGGCACAACAATTTTATCCTTGTTATTTTCATTGTTTTTGCTGCCGATAAAATAATGCTACATTTTGCCATTCACTCCTGGTTTTTTCATACAATGCATGACGAAAATTTTTGCCGTTTCCGGAGACATCAATTAAGTCAAATTACACATCACAACTTCATCGGAGTCGCAACAATATTTGTACTTATTCCTTGCTGTCACAATATTAAACAACATAAAAAATTACCAAGTACAACGTGAAAAAAGGATAAATAAACACATTCACTAAACCTCGTAAACATTCGCCCGCCATTTTCACATCTGCTTCGATATACTGAAATCTCCCTTTCTTTGCCGAAAATCGGTTCTGCAGAGTCACTTGCAATCGATTCTCGAATCGTAGGCGTTATTTACTACGGAAACCGTTAAAATTGTGACTTCGTGATTTTAAACATTCCCGTCTTTATGCGTCGCGAAAATCACTTGTCTATTGAAATAACTAAAATCGCAGCTGTCAAAGTACCTTAAAATTTCTTGATAACTGACAACGAAACGATCGGTGGCTGAGAAATTCCCGCAGAAAAGACAAATTTCAAGTACATTTCCCGCACATTCCCGAGCCCGAAAAATTCACGTACAATTCCCGTACTTCTCGCAATTTCCCGATCGCTGGACACCCTGGTTACATTATGAAAAGATGTGTTTTAAAGTCATTTCCATTTTAGTGCAGCGTATTTAGATGGTTGTATAAGGGCAATATAATAAAACAAAAGGCATTATCGATAAAACAATTTATGTGTCATGGAGAAGTGTGACGAGTTCGTGGAAACATTTGTTGACCTGAGTAAAGAACTTTCCATCCCCTTTCAAATGCGTACTGTAACTGTCTAAATTCGCGATAGCATTGCAGAAAATTTGTAAAATGCTGAACAGCGTTAACCAAATGTTAAAAAAATAAATAAATAAATAAATAAAGATCTCTTATTAACATTTCAAAGTGTTCTCTTGAAATGGCATGTCCACGTACCATGAATCTTCTCATATCAGTATATTCAGTTCCAATTAACTTAAACTATACAAAGTTTTATTACAAAATATGATAAATGCATTGTTTGCATGGATACTATCACTTTGATTTTACCTGAAGAGAGTTTTTTAAACATGAAAACTAAAGCACTAAATAAGTTAAGCTGAATGAGCCCTTAATTTACCCTTCCCACTATTTACACTTGTTCGCACAGTCCCCCTGAAAAGTGTAAATAAGGGATTTTACTGTACATTAAATTGTCCTTGCGACTCCAAAATAAAATTTAATATAGACTGCACCTACAACAATAACGACTTAAGTTTTAAAATCAGTTTTCCCATTTAAGATGTTTTCCCAGCTAAGAAGTTTGTGGTGTAAAGTCCCTTCAAAAACATCTTTTAACAGGGTTTTACTGTATATATTTTTTGGCAAGATTTTTAATATGCAGGCAATAAATTTTAAAAAAATGCCCTCTTTGATAAAAAAAAATCATGATTGATTGTTGGATACCATCAGACAATCAACTGCAGTTGTTTGTTTTTCAAGAACCTTCTGGCATTCTAATTGACATAGATGAAACATCTGATTAATTACCTGTTTTTCACACTTTTTTGATACAGAGGTCACAAAAAAAATAACTGAAATTATTTCCTATACATGTGCCATAATTGAAAAAATTAAACAAGTAAAGAAGTTGAAGAAAATTTAATGTGGCAGTGGTGGACTGCTGTTAAGCTTCAGGAAATGTAAAGCCCAAAATCACTTATCATTGGTCAAACGACAACATAGTGCATTCTCCTTTTGCTTGGGCATCTCTTTAGTAGGGATAGAGTTCAGTCCATTTTATTTACGTTGTACAACAATGACCAAGCATCATATTGTACATGCCAAGAGGACAAGAAAATCACGATCCTCTAAATGAAGTAACACCATACTTCATTTTGTCAGCCAATGTAATGCATGCTTCTATCCAACAGAGAATCTGACGATTGATGAATGTGCCCTTTCCAGGAACGTTTGCACTTTCGTGTATACATAGAAAATAAACCTTTTAAGTACAGGGTAAAGCTATACATCCTTTGCAATACCTGTTAAGGGAATGTTCCAAATTGTGAAGTTTATACTGGTGGTGCCGAAAGTGTAGAAAATTCCAGTGACAAACTTGCTTGAAGACTGTATTATGATTATTTAGGCAAAACACATAACCTGTACATGGAATGGTTTTACGCAAGTCCACAATTATTTGAAAAGCAGTGGGAAGAGAAACCCTTGGCAGCAGGAACAGTGCAGAAAAACAGCAAAAGTTAACCTGTTTGTTAACGTGGTCCATTTTGAGAGGGTGGGGGAAACAGGAGATTCCCGTACTACGTAAAATTTTAGTAGTTTTGTTGGACGAGCAGTCTGGATGAGCATATCAAGTAAAAATATTGCCAGTGAACGTTATGTATGGAATAAATTATAAAATTATTCATTACTATGCCTTTTAAACATATGAACTTTAACATGAAAAATTTACAGTAGTTGCTCATAGTAAACTCTTGATTAACGCAAAATGCTGCAGTTATGTGTCGGAGAGCTTTTTACATTTTGAAATATACTGCGATGTAAATTTTTGGGGGTTAGCTATACCACTTATGTACAGTACACATGACAAGCAATTGTAACTATATATACGGATATTGTACCAGTACAAAAGGATATTCTGCACTATTATAACCTTGTCTAATAAGACAGACAGGTCTGCCAGTTAGGCATATTTTATAAAAGGCAGCCAGCATACTACTCTTCAAATTTATGTACACTAGGAAAAAAAATTGATAAAAATAATCAACAACTTAGTAAATCTGGTCAAATGACCAGTATTACCAAGTAGATTATAGCTACTAGGCTTTGTAAATGCCTCATAAACGTTTGATAGTTTTTCATTACTCCAAACCTACGAGTGCTGGATAAATTCTAATTGCAGCCAACCTATGAAAGCAGGAAACGTGTAAGAATAAGAAAAATGTTGAACGCTGTCTCAGTGTTACCAACGTACTATACCATGGGTTGTATAGCAGAATCTGATTATCTGCCACTGTTTTATGTTCACAATGTGTTGAAAAACTACTGATGCATGCAATCTTTGGCGAATGTACCTTCCGACTGGATTCAGTTTCTTGGACGTACTCCATTGCAAATTGAATGACTGTCAAAGAAAACTAAACAAATAAAAACAAACCATAAAATAACCAGAGCATGCTTTAGTCAGCAAGATACGTACACAACATGAAATTCCAAAATGAAATCGGGTCAAATAAAAACAAGGAACAAACAGATAATAAATAAAAATAATAACAAATAAAATAAAGACCAAGTAACATGTGACACAACGATGAGAAACTCAGTAGATATCAGACACGAACAGAAAAATAACAAAAAGACACAACAAAGAGACGAGACAAACACAACAAAAGAATGTACCTTCTGCTTTGGACATATGACGTGGAATAAATGAACAGAAATGCAGATTATGGAATGCAGTTAGTATAAACATTATAAATAGGAATATTGAAATGAACAGATAATATTGTAAAACAAATATAAAGGGAACAAATTTTCGAAAATCCACTGTACTCTACTCATTTATGGGTTTGAAATGTGCAACGAAAACTGGGCATTGTACAACTTCTATATAATTGAGTGTTTTATTATATTTTTTATTAATTTCACTGCTACTGGTATTTGAAACAAATTTTGTTTGGAATTAAAATGTTGTAGTGCGAAGACTGCAGTTCCATTCTGCTTGTTTACAATGATTCTACTACTTTTCTAGAAAGTAAAATAATACATAAACTATACTTAGATTTTTTTACTGGTCATTACCAGCAAAATATAGCAAGTTTGTAAGGGAAAAACAGTGGTGATGCACAAACTAAAGTACTGTTGTACTAAGTGTTTCAAAGTAATTCTATTCTCCGTTCACTCCAAGTTGAGTTCTGAAGTAAACAAATACCATAATATCATTGCACTTCACTAGCTTCTAATTGGCTAAATTTGTGCATCATGCCGATGTACTATTTCCAACCAACAAAAGTGTGTACAGTCGGCATCATAGGAAACAACAACGCAGTATATATTAAAACAATATTGCGTGAAAATTTTGTACGTGTTATTGACATAGGGAAACAAAAACTACATAAAACTTGATAAAAATATTAACATCATGTGCAATTACTGTAAATTTCAAAATTTAGTAGTAATTGTCTAGTCATGACTAACAACTGTATTCAAATATTCCGGTATTAACGTAACGAAAATTTGGTACTACATGCAGAAAAAAAAAAGTTGTCAACAAAATGAGTGATTAAACTTAACTGTTAAGTCCTCCTTAATTATTTTGTACTTCGGTTTGGAAAAATTACATTGTATAAATCACCAAACAATCTGTCGATAATTCACGATTAATATTGTTTTTTTTATATAAAAGATTGCTATGCGAGGTTTTTATTCTTGCCTTATAAACATCACCTCAGTTTGTTCAGTAATGAAGACATATATCCACATTTCGAAAACCATGCAAGAAATTTTCACTGCTCACATCCAGCATCACATAACCTAACCCGCAAGCGACGTAATTATAAACCGACGCGAGGACGGAACAAAAAAGAACAAGGAACTTTGGTTCGGACCACGCGGCCGTGATTTGGACGAACTGGAAAGGAAAATGGACGAACGAAAAAAAAAAAAAAACATTCGCAGTAACCACAACATTGACGCGTTAACGTGCAAAAATACTTTGAAAAAATAAAACATTATCTGATTGTAATATTTCTGACTTATTTTTACTGTGGTAATTATTACAGAACTAAACTTTTGGTATTTTCAGAGTACTGTACATCTTTAAATACTGGCAAGTGTACAAAGAAACTCGTACGTTTAACACCGCGTCAGTCGTTAAATAACTCGTGAACCAACTGTACGGACGTGTTGTCAGCTAACCATGATTATGGTAATAAACATATAGCGTCGTAGATTGTGTTTGCAACGTCTGTATATTTTAGATATTTGTTAATAAAACTCTCTCATTAAGTGATGGAGTGGTAAATTTATATATACACGACAGATAACGAAGCTCTATTTCTTATGCAAGATCACAGTGCACGGCGGTCGGCAGCCAATGAACATGTTTGTTTATAATTTACTTTGTTTATCCTAAAACTCAACTAGGAGTGAACGGAGAACAGTTTTGTACCGTGTCTAAATTTTTGTATCTGTACAACTTGCAAGTAATTGTAAAGTCAGCATTTTAGGGGTTCTTGTATTTGTTACTCTCAGTACAATACAGGAAATTTGTTAGGAAAGGTAACAATAATGGTGCAGTGACTGAAGTTACGCACTGTGGTTTACAATGACTCTGATGAACTGTAAAAGTTTATAACTAACAACGTATAATCACTTTAGCCTTTTTTATATTAAATATCAGTTAATATAGTATATGGCAAGAAAAGAAAATACAGTTACGCAAAGAATGCAGTTCCACAGTGCGTGTTTATTGTAAGTTTTGTACAAAGTCTAAATTTATACAAACTGTACAATTTGTAAATAATTATGTGTTTACACTTCTTTAGCACTTGAAATACCCATAAATGATAGAAAATGTATAAGTAAAAGAAACAATACTGGTTGCAAACTCTGTCATAATTCTTCTACAAAGTCTGCATTTATGTAAACTGTACAACTTGTAAACATCTTCACTTTTATGGTTTATTTGGAGTTAAGTACCTGAAAAATGCAACTAAAATGGAACAATGTAATAAATAAAATTATTTAGTGCTGCAATGACTTACAAATTCACTGTGTTTATTTTGAACTGTCGCTATAAGTTTCGTATAATGTAACAACATATTTTTTAACATTTGTAATATTTTAAGGTGTTCATAATTTTAAAAGTATTTAAAAAATGATGTAAACATTTTTCTCTCAATAAAGTTATATCACATGCTACAATTATGCAGGAGGAATTTTTTTTTAGTCTGCAAAACAACACATTTTCTAAAATTTGACATATTACTTACATAGTAAAAATAATACTTGAATTTTATACCAAAATATGTTGAAATTCTGAACTTTGATATACTGGCTGTCAATATACCATTTACATAATGTTAAAATATAAATTATTTAAAATCATTAAAAAGGCCTAGTTTTCTGGCCATTACCACAGTAGACTTAAAGGGGTTAATGAAAGTAGGGCTTCACAATGTTGCTATTTTTATTCAATTTACAGTTATGACAAAATACAAATATTTATTGTACTATATACAGTAAAACCCCTTTATAACGACCCATTTTATAACGACCACCTGTCTATAACAACCCGTTTTTGGGAAACCGTGATTTTTTTAAATTTTTTTTATTTCAAATTTCAAGGAAATTGGCAAACAATAGGTTTTTGTGCACCGTGTGGCATTTCTAGTGGCGAGAACTGCAGTCCACTCCACGCGGCAAGCCTGCCGTAACTGTACTCTTTATCTTCCTTTCCCCTCACGTGAATACCTGGCACGCTCTGCATTCTCCCCCTTTGTTCATATGCCAGTGTTCTCTCGCTTGCTGTTAGATACGCTACACGCGCTCTGTTTGCTCTATTATTACGACTTTATTACGCGACTTTTGGATTTCTCTTGGTTTTTTACGATTTATGACGACTAATTACAATTTGATTTTCACAATTTCAATTTGGTAATTTATTTGGTTTGAGTTTGTGAACGATTATTGACGACCCACGCAGTTCTTTTGGCTTTCGATTTGGTTACGATTATTAGGCTTGATTCTGTAAACCAATATTGATGACACACACAGTTTTTTTGGCTTTAGATTTGGTTACGATTATTAGGCATGATTCTGTAAACGATTGTTGACGACCCATACACTTTTTAAAACTTTATACGGACTTTCGATATTTCCATAATGATGAAGACGTCGAGGGAGAAAGTGAAATTGCTGGTGTCCCCACGACGAGAGACTTCCTCAAAGCTGGGGATGTCTATGCATCGATGCTGCGGCGACATGGTGCAAGTGATGAGATTATGTCAAACTTTTTGCACATAAAGGAGTTCGTTGAAAAGGCTGCTATTTAAATGAAGCAGACCTCTATCAAGGACTTTTTTAAAAAAAGTAGGAAACAGTTGTTCGGCCCTTTAATGTGTCAGATTTTCTTTTATTGTGTGTTTGCTTAGTGTCCCGTCAACGCAGTGATAATAGTACACAAATGAACTGCCTAATTTATCACGTTTGTTGGATAATACATCTGGTAAGTTTTTTACTAGTGTACTTGTAGTTCTTTCATGATTTTTTTTCCTTAACCGCTACGACTATGCTGTTAACTAATTGATAGTAGAGTAGAGTGGGGGCCATGTCGCTACATTTTCTTTGTCCTGAACAAAATATTTTACACATTGACATGTAACTTTAATATTTTAACTGAGCGATAACGTTACGTCACAGTTCACGCCCGCGATTACCTTTCAGTGGGTCTCAAGGCAGAGCAGGCTGACGCGCTGAAGAGGACAGCTGCTGTGGCATTGATCAGTGCATGCGCGCGCAGCCATCTCCAGCACTCCCCCCCCTAGCCTCATCATCTTCTATCTTCCCGGCCGGCCGAGCGGCTGGCCGATAATAAGCAAGCAGCGACACAGCACGTAACCTCACAGCGCGTGACTTTCTAAGCGTTCACGGCGTAAAAGAAAAGCCCCGAGAGTAGAATACACTATCGCCTATTCTCTAAAAGACGCCTGGTCATAAATTTCGTTTATAGTGTGAAGTGTTCAGCCACTTCCCCATCTTGGTTTAATCTTTATAAAGTATTTTTTGTTTTCCTATTTAAATTTATATGTAAATCTTTCATAACAGACTATATGCCATTTTCAGGTTGAGTTTGTCAGGTGTCCGGTATGATACAACATAAGTCGATAACTTAGTAATTGCGGACATGTTAATTTAAATTCATCTTTTCAAAATTTTAATATAAAAATAGTTGAGGAATTTTAAAGTATAGTCATTTGATTATTTTCCTGGCTTCTTTGGTTTCAAATTGACCACAGCAAAATTTTAATAATTTTTGTTGATGTAACTTTTTCTTGTATTTTGACTAATTTTTGAGTTTTGGCAATTTTAGCATATTATTAAATTTTCCCTGGTGAAGTGAGTAACTTCAGGTGTTGCAAGCTTCTCCAGGCTGTAGGATTTCTGGCGCCGACGTTGTGGTTGATCGCTTGCTTCATGGAATTCTCTCCGTGACGTAGGTTATTGACTCACGTAGGTCAGCCATCACAGGGGGTTGCTTAGGGTATTGCGCCTCGAAAGTAGTTCCACTGTTGCGCACCTTTTGTCCCCAATTATTATATTTGTGTGGATAAATAATTTTTTTTTCAATGTAAAAACTATAAATTCAGATTTTGGAATCCTTTTTTATATGTTTAAGTGCCATTTTACTGATTTTGTTAAAAATTGGAGTCTGTTGTATCACTCCGCCGATGTGCGCTATTTGTTACCATGTCCGTTGCCATGAGGGAGCAGTTGGTGCCGGGCGCTGGCCCGAGGCGGTCGCAAGTTGTAGGACAGTTGGTGCCGGGCGCTGGTCCGAGGCGGTCGCGAGTTGTAGGGCGGTTGGTCTTTCAGTCGGAACGAACAAGTGTTTCATAACTATTTTTTTGTTTAACTAAAGGTCAGGCATGGTAATGCCGGACATCTCACCACTGATTTGTGTTTTTGGTACCAAACCGTCATTTGTTGAATCATCACAAAATAAGAAGGAAATGTAAAAGTTAAAATTGAAAATAAACCAACAGTTACCTTATTTTGTGAGTTTAATTTGTAAAATCAGAATAATAGTTTCCGTTATCCATTTAATTGAACAAACTGAAATATCCAGAGCGCGCAAAGCCACATAACCTCAACGCCCACTACAGTGACACTCGCAACAACAACATACAACACAGCAGACGTCGCCGCGTAACAATAGCCAAGTTTAAATGTAAGATTTATTATTGCATAAGACGACTGAACATGGACGTAATGCGAAAACTGCCTATTTTAACATATAGAGGTTCCAAATGGGTCCAAAATATTTTAACGACCATCTCTCTATAACGACCCTAATCTCGGGAACCGTGAGGGGTCGTTATAAAGAGGTTTTACTGTAATAATAATATAAGACAAACATTTTATCTTACCCTTTGCAGAGTAGTAGGATACCAGAGGACGTGTCTGGGTATGATAGGCACCCAGTCGCTTCATCAGTGTTTCAACATTGTCATCTGAGCGACGAATCAATGGTTCACCTGTCATCTGAAAAAGTTATTTCTTTCATATTTCAAATAAAAATTCACATATGATTGTTCCTAAACAACCAACTTCCTTTAACTTTGTTGACTGTGCTGGTGTTCAGGGTTGTTGGATGGACTGAGAAAGCCGCATGCAGCAAAGTTCTGCATGGCCCTTCTCAAACATCAAAGGGAGACTGATGGTCACACCAGGGTGGCACACACATGTGTGGCCAGCAGTTGTACAATGGTGCAAAACAGTTTACAATATTATTAAAGGTATTTGTGAATAAATACTACACAATGCAATCAGGAATAGCCGATCTTTGCCTCAGAGTCACTGTGAGCCCTTACAGTGTTGAACAAATTGGTTAATCCTATTTACAGTGAAAATCTGCACAAAGGAAATGTTGATGCAATACACTTTTATCTTTGAAAGGTATTTGATAAGTTTATCACAAGAAAGTACATAAAAACTTGAACATTTGTATTTCTGTCCACTCAAACTAAATTACCATAAAGTTACTTATACCACAGTACTTAACAGTACCATAATTACTCGAATACCCCTCATCCTTGAATAAGCCACGCACCCCCAATTATTTAGAAAAATTAAAAAATATATACATTTTTTTTTTTTGATAAGCAGCGCACTAAACTTTCAAAAGGAAATAGCATGACTTACATTCTTAAATTTGTCACTAACATTTATTTCAATGTAAATAATTTTTACCAGTTAAGCAGGAATTAAGTCCCTATAACTGTTCAAAAATAACTGTCTTGAAATTCGTAGGCCTAGGCTTACTGATGGCTGATCACCTCTGCATTCCTTCAGGTGTAGTTTCTTTCTGAAACACCCATTTTACAAATAAGTTTAGTATTCATAATAATTCTAAGTGCAGTACACAGTAACGCAGTTAAAATCTTTTCAGGGTTTATAGCATCTAACTGGTATTGATTGTTGAAACTTTTAAAATGTACCAATAACAATAAATGTAAATGGCCATGTTAAACATAAACATGTTTGCACGTGAATAAAGAAATGTAACAAAAAATGCTGCAACAAATTATCATCCCTGAACTAAACAAAACAATCCTGAACACCCTACGGCTACCACTACTGCTCAAAAATATAACTTTTTTTCTTCTCCAGTCTCGTATACAACTTTCTGAAACATCAAATTTTTGTCCCGCAACACGATTACCCATTTGTTATGCCTCACTGATTATTTTTAATTTCTCAGCAACAGTAAACAATCGTAAATGCGGCAAGCGCAAACTTATCTATATGGCTACCCACGCCGACAAGCAACTACTGAGCGCAGCGCCTGTACCAGAACTCCGATAGATAACCGTCGGTTGCTGGAATGCAGCGGTGTTGACACGTCGCGTCAGAATGTGGTGTTGCCGAGTCGCGATTCAGTACAATATCTGCCTTTTTTCTTGTTTTCTTTTTGAATAAGTCGCGTACAAAGCTATTTCAACAAAGATGTCACGAAAAATTGTAGGAGGGGTATTCTAGCAAATACAATAATAATATTTGATTAAGTCTTACAGGATATCTCTGTTACTTAAGCTGTACCTAAATGTAGTTTTTGATCTCCTGTAGTATTTATTGTTTAAATAAACAGAATGAACACAATAATTTGTAATTTCCAAAAAGCTACATCTGCTGATGACAAAATTTGCTCAGCTGATGATTTTAACTACATTACAAATTGTAATAAAGTAGTAATGCACCGTAACTTCTCATTGGCAATATAGTCATTAAAGATGGAACAACTAGTGTAAAGGAAGTAATGTAGCAACCATGGCCTGCATTAAGAAACCATAATATCATTCATCTGGCATGATTTTAGAAAAGTAACAACATTTGTAAGTTAAATGTGCATATTGTGATTAAAATAATTCTCTATGAATATACAAAAATGTGTGAATTATTACGATAAAAATGGTGATGACAATTTTGCCTCAGCATATGGAAATGTTGCACTACTAGCCAGTTTCATAAACAAATCTTAAAATTAGAAGTTTCATTAAACAGCACAGTAATGTGTACCTAGCACACTGTACTATTGCTCCAACACACTAAGGAGGCCTAATGCTATAAATTCTATAAGCATTACTTAGTACAGGCAGCTGAAACTGGATGCCTAACTAGTAAGTCACTCTTTAACCTAGAAATATAAGAGATAGAAAAATGGAGACTACCCAGGAACTGAAAAATGTTGAACCTGTTAATTGTTTTTACTGAAACACAAAAAAATTGTTATATACCGTACAGTAAGGCGCAGAGTTACATAAGGGTTACAGCCTTCAGTCTGTTGCGTAAGTGAATTTTTCCATAAGTCGATCATGTGTACTGTTCTTGAATGTAATATCACAAGAAACTAATATTTTTTTACGTCTAGAAATGAGTCTGATTTTTAGAACCTAAAGGAAAAAATAAATTGTACATACAGTGAAAAAAATACTGTAAACACTTTTACAACAAAAGAATATTTCAAAATTATTAGCTCTGCAAAATACTAGGCACATTTGGCAATAGAGCGACTATCTGCGCGTGGGTCGAGACGGCCCAGCGGAGACAATACTGCGCGTGGCTTGTCCATCCACCGCGGACCTCACACACGCACAGCACAGATGATGCCTGTGAATGTCTTGCACGGGCATAGTCACGTGCTCTCATGTACTGTATATACTGACTCATAACTTTTGTGGACAAAGTTATTCCGCTTCCCACTAGACATGATGTGCGTTCATGAAGTAAATTGTAGTGCCTTGACAAGTGTGCCATAATCAAGATGTGATTTTGACCAAGTGTGTCGTTTAGTATAACTAAAAATACAGAAATTCTTGTGAAATATGTTTGCTAATTAAGGTTAAATGTCCCGCACATCTAGTGAGATTCTCTGCCAAATTATGACTGCACTTTGAGGAATAGGATTTATTCCATCAATAACATGAGAACCTGTGGATGGATTTCAAATCTAAATATTGAATTGCACATTGGAATACAATATAATTTTTTTTTTGTTATTATGTTGCATGTTGTTCAAAATACACTATGACATTTTTATAATTTATTTTTTTTCCAAAATTTAATTTTTTGGAAAAGTCTTCTTATACACACTTGACCATAAGTGAAATTAATACAAAGCAGTTTTAAAATTTTGACTTGACAGAGTACTTTCAGAGGGGAGAAAGAGATATCATTATATATATATATATATATATATATATATATATAAGGGTGGGGAGACTGGGGTTGGGCCGCATCGTGTGAGAGATAACATCTATGGGATGGGGGAAGGGGCGAGAAGTTGAAGCTGGGTGCATGTCTGTCGCGTTATGTTGAATGACATGTGATACTCTGCATATGAGATATAAAACACGACAAGCTTCACAGAACTAATGAAGATATCAGCCATTACTTTCAGTGTTGTACCATCCCGCATTCATAATGGCGTTATCTAGGTAAACAATGGAGGTAAATGACAGAATAGCCTGACCTGGATTCGAACCCAGATCCTCGTGAACATAAATACAAGTATTTTACAACTGCTCCAATTCACTCAGTGTGCATCAATGAATATCGAGCAAATATTGAATAGTACCGTATATACTCGTGTATAGTGCGCACCACGATTTTTGCAAGTTACTGGGAAAAAAATTTTTAGTACCTCGCTAGTATGTAAAAAAAAACATGGGAGGATGAGCTGAGCGTGCGGTGAAATAGCACGAGGGACGCTATGATGGTGGGGTCAAGGAAGGAAGGGGGAAGAAAGGACACGTAGCTGGCAACATATAAAAGAGAGAGGAAAGATGTAAGAGTGTGAAGGCAGAGAGGGTGGTGGCAAGCCAGGAGGGGTGGGGTGGCTTGTCTCTCTGCCAAGGTCGCTTGTTGTCTGCCAGCCCTCGCCTCGCGCATGTGCCTTGCTCTGCTGTGCCAGCCGCTTCCAGCATGTCCCCCCCCTCTTCCACTAAGCCATTGATATACCATCACCCCTAAGATAACATGCTGCGACAGCAGCATGCTTGCCTTTTTTTATCTCTCCTGGTGGGTTTGAGGGGGCGGGAGAAGGAAAAAAAAAAAAAGAATGACGCTCTTTTTTCTTCCTTCCTTTCCCATGAAAAGATAGCTGGTCACAGAGCCGTCAAATATCTTTCCCGAGTGGGGGATGGGGAAGGGGGGAAAAGCTGAGAACACTGACACCTTTGTTTTTCTTTCTTCCCCATGGACCGATAGCTTATTATGAGATGTCAAAATTAACTTTTAGGGTTTTAGCAGCGACGGTTACTACAGAACAAGGCAGGAGAGGAAAGGGGGAGAAAAAGAAAAGGAAGAGGAGTAATGATGGAGGAACCTGGCCGTGAGAACATTCTCTCTCTGCCTCCCACTGTTGACACCCGTCGGTTTACCACTATACCTTCAGCTTCTTACTCTCCCCCCCCCCCAATTCTGTACGACCGCCGGTCTTTTTTTTCCTCTGCTGCCTACTCTTGACACCCGTCAATTTACGGCTTTAACTTCACCTTCTCACCCACCTCCCTTCCCTTCGCCGCCACTCAACGGACCACTGACCTTTCTTTCAAATATTTTTGTTTCTATTTTCCGTGTATAGCACGCACCCATGAATCTTTATCAGTTGTTTTGGAATAAAAGTGTGTGCTATACACGAGTAAATACGGTACTTTAGTCTTAAATTTGCTACAACTGCTATTTGTGTTAGAACTGATCAAACAAATTTCTTAGGAATTTTTATTGTTTAGTACTGAAACTCTAAGACAACATTGAAAAACTACTGTGTCATTTGCCAACTATCAGAAAACAATCTCTTTGCATAGCATTTTACAAAAATTTTCTTTTGTAGTTTTTATCAACTGGCTGATTGGACAGGGTTCAAGTTGGCAAACCTATGAGGAGCCCTACAGATGGACACACCTTGTGCAGTGCATGAAAATTTGCAAGACTGTACAAGTTTTAATACAGACCTGGGCCACATTCCGCAATAAATTTTGAGCTACATATTTTGAGTTACTCATTACTAATTGCTAGTTGTCATAATTTCTGCTTCATAATGTTGACAACATTTAAGTAAATGAAGACTATTACAAGTTGAAAATATTAGACACAAACACTGTAGCATATTCAAGAGGTCGATTTTAGTGAAAAATAGGGAAGAGAGATAACATTTACAATGCACTACAAAATACTTTGGTACTGTTTCAGTAACTACGCATGCCATTTCTATATGTTTATTTCTAAACTATTATCTTTCTAGTCCTCAATTTATTAAAAAAATTAATATATGTAAAAGACATACAAAATACTATTCCTGTGAGTACATAACTATATTTACAAAACAGAAACTCCATAAGAAATTCGCATATTTAAAATTTTTTTGCTGTACTCCCAATGCATACAAACTTCGTTCTGTACATAAATAACCGGTGTAACAAAATAATTTCACCACTTGAGTAAAATGCTCAGAACCGCTAACATTGTTCACTTGGGTAATCAAACAAGAATGTATCATTTTCTTGACCATTAACATCATACAAACAACAAAACTTCAAACATACAAATGTCTCAACACCTGTGAAAATTTCTACTAATTAGGGCCTACATGTTATTTTACTAGTCTACTACTACCTATACTATGTGTGGAACATGTACTAATAAATTTACTCAATCTTGCAGAATTTATTTTACAACTTATAGAATAACATAATATTATCAAGTATTGTTATGATCTTTAAAAGAACTGTGCAATGGGAGTGCATGACTGGATTTGTTTGTATGGACATACTCCATTGCGAAATAAATAGTTTTCTTGTGACAGTCATTTATTTCGCAATGGAGTATGTCCATACAAACAAATCCTATCAAGTATTGTATAACACATTTTACTTACAGTACTATTTCAAAAGTTATTATAGAATACTGACAGTGGCTAATGAAAAATGTTACAATAAATTTACATTATTATAGTGATTCTGTAGGTGTGTGCGTACATGTACACATACATATAGTGAGAGTGCTGTTTATTACTCTTCAATGCCAAATAAAATTATAGCATGAGCAAAAGCACTGTGACATTAAACTTTGTTGCTTGTAAATATCTCTTCATTATACTACAGAACTGATCAAAAGAAATTGTAGGCAACTTCTTAATTTCAACGATAATTGTGAGAACAGATGCCACTGGTAATTGAAAATTGAGGATAATTCACAATTGTAGTTAAATGTGATTTTTTACATATGCCTTATGGTGGAAACTGCCATTGTGTTGAGTAACCATGAGTTTTGATTACTATGTGCAATGTCTTAGAAACACGTCGCAAGAACACAGCATCCATCCATTTATTCTAAAACCCTAGTCAAACTATCAGGCTTTAATAAGTAGTTCCGCTCGACGGCAGAGCAATACAGGACAGCGCTTAGCATCATGCCACAAAAACACTGCAATACCATTCATACAAAATATGTGTATATAATTTTGCTACAAATTGTATTGTGTGTAAAATTTCTATTTCCTAGTTATTACAGACATTTCAATAGTTAAAACATCATTCAAAAGTGTTTACAGTCTACTTTAAAGAGAAATATTTCTGTTCAAATTTGCCGACAATCAAATAACCAGTCTGTGGATAATTGGGAGTTGACTGTGATGAATTTTACAGTCAAAATCAATAAATGTCCAATGTCAAAATTTGCTCTAATTTGTAGAAACCAGTCTTAATTCGAGATAACTCACCAGGGGACTTATATTATTAACCATTGTTTGCAAAATTTATACAAAATCATGACGTTCTCCACCCTGATAAGTCAAAAGTATGAGTTCTTCACAAAATCCAGTTGATGTATCTTATGGTAGCACTGGTATGTTGATTGCATTTTTCATTGCCCTCGGTAGCCTTACCAACTGAAATAAACCAAATAACAAGTAAATGTACCTATTTGAATGACATTTTCAGTGGTACCTTCAGGGAAGTAACGCATCTTGAAGTGTCAGTTAATTTAAACCATGGAAATCGGATTCTTGCAATTAAATTTCTTTGACAAAAATTACCATCTTTTAATATACCTAGACACATCTTTGCTACCTGCAAATATGTTTATTTCATGCGCTGGCAAAGTAAACTTCCTTCCAAAATAAGCAGTTTGTAAGAGCAAAGAAAATAAAAAATAATTACAGGATTAAATATTATAAAATTTAAGGCTTAAAATCTCTGTAACTTAAAATTAAAATTGATAGCTTTAAATTCAAAATGTAAATTATAATTAAATAAGTTATTCAATGATAAACAATGAAGACAATCATTGCCTCATAAGAACCAAACAGTGTGAAGCAAACAATCATATTCTCAAATCTGAACTACACATCATAAATGTTCTCACCAATATTTAACTGCTTGTTTGATTATTTGGACCAGGTCCACTGAAACCCACTGTATCTTTACAAACCTAATAGATGCCCCACTCTTCCATTTCTCCACGGCTTGATCATCAAATTGTTTGGAGGATTATACTACTTTTTCAGAACTAAGTATTTATGAACTTTCAGTAATCTCAGTATATGTATGTCATCTGTAATTTGCAACAATATAAAAAATAATATTCATTTTTAATACATTTAAAAAATCTACAGTCAATATGTGATATTTGCTGCAATGGGCACATTCTGTAGTGAGGAAAACTAGGTATTAAAATAAAACACACGAATCACTTTACAGTGCTATGTAACCTACTTTTACACCATCCGAGTTACAATACTTCGAATAAAAAAGCTATCGAAATCACTTCATTGCGATATGCCTATTTATTTGGTTACCCGCCTTGCAAGACAGTCACAATGCCTGAATATGTTTCAGGCGATACATTTTTTGTGTTTTAAATGCCAAAAATTTGACCTGCTATTTTCTCGAAAATGGTTCACTCTAGCACTGTCTGACAAGACTATCTTTTACTTTTGCACCTGGTTAATGTTCTGTAATACAACATGAATAACAATGGCGTGTTCCGGAGTTACAAGCCAAAACAAGACCCTGTACACCATTTAAAAAATGGAGGGTCGGTGATATTAACAAACTAAATTTCTGAGAATATAGAACAGTCATTTTTATGCAGTGCTCAGAGTATCGTTGTTTGATATGTGTAGTTGTTGAGATATTAATTTGTTATTCAAAAATCTATTTTCAGGGCAGCATTGCTCCCATTATATGCACTTTTGGGACAAATTAAAAACACGTTTTTCTCATAGTTTACTGTGAGCTATCACCACACAAAAATAACACACACTGTCCTGACTCACCCAATGTTTACAACCTCACAGCAAAATAGGTATAACAGGATCACATAAAATTGAATTGTTGGGAGTTTCCCCACAATATTACAAATAACGTGACTTTGACAATAGCCTGACCATCAGGATCAAAACTTAACGTCAACTGTGTCTCAACATTTTCATGTGGAAACCAATCAATAGAAGTAGAAAGATTGCTCATGAATTTCCATAGTCTGAAGCCACCATAGGCAATACAGGAAATCAGTGCCTTTTAAACAGCCAATGCTGAGTACATTGAGTGGTGACCTATGACAACAACATAAATGTCAGATTGCAGGACTTCAAATATGATACGAAATGTTGCTGCTTCCTCCTTATGTAGCAGCTGCAATGTACGAAAGGTTAAATAGGGAGCAGAAGATACTCCACATGTAACAG
Organism: Medauroidea extradentata; assembly: GCA_003012365.1. NCBI lineage: Eukaryota > Metazoa > Arthropoda > Insecta > Phasmatodea > Phasmatidae > Medauroidea > Medauroidea extradentata. The sequence continues at coordinate 25,412 of PNEQ01044197.1, forward strand.
TTTTCAAGCAAAAGTCTTTAATAGGGTCAATATCACAAAACCGTTAAGACAATGTGTTGGTAATCTTGCTGCTCCTCATGAATAGAAATTTGCAGATAAATTTGTTTTACGTGTACAGTGAATATTACAACGTGTGACCAAAAGCCTAGCAAAAGTCAATCAATTCAATTATGTGAATTGCATAATGGTGACTGCTTCCAACACCTATTGTAACCTACATGTTTCCCCATAAGGTTGCATCACTTTTTGAAAAACCTGTATACATAGTCTTAACACGGCCATAACTGTGTTTGACAATTAATTTAGAAAATGGTGCTACAAATGACCAGTATTTACTTTAGTAAATTACTAACAATTTTTTGTAAAATTACTGCTTTTGGAAGCTTTTGGTATTTGGTGTTTGCACTTAGCCAGGCTGCACAGTGGTACGATCGAACCAAGCAGTTAAACACAATCTCCACCTTCTCCACCTTAGTTTTTGTACTGTCTGTCGCTACTCTGTGGAGACAGGGTACCTAGATGCTCGTTCACCTGACAGGTCACGCAAGACCAGAATCACACTCTCACTCAATTATTTCATTTTTGTCAGAGACGTAAATATAGACACAACCCACTCTGCTAACTTCGCATCGCTCAAATTTTTAACACTAATAGGAACCAGAGGATTGCCTATGAATAGCCTTATCCTTTTATAATATTGGAACAGTGCTCTCTAAATACACCCTACATCACCACACAATGTCCATAAAGATATCTAAGGTTTTCATTTTAGTTCCTGTGTTGTAAAATTCTACAGAAGCAAATTATTGTATCGAAGACTATGTAGTTTGTCAATAATTATATCACAAAATCATATCAAAATTAAAATAAACTATCATAAGCAAACTGTGAATTACAGTGAAACACAGTGCCAAAATCCTATAATCAATAAATGAAAGCAGAATGTCCAAATCATTTAAATCCAAACACAGTTAAGGAAGCACAATGATTGTGAACTAGCAAAGAACAGCTGAACATGACTGCCTGTTGAACAGCTGGGTAGGAAGAATGGGCATTATTCAATTTTAAGAAGAATGTACTTGTTTGGTCTGTGGAAGTGACAAGGTACAAGGAATGTGTTATGCAATAGTGGGCAGAAGGTTTTAGCAAAATAGCAAAGGGTGAAACAAAAGTCTGCTTCTCAAGATTCCAAAACTCCCACAAGCTTGCTTCATGCTATCTCGCAGTAAGGTCAAACACTCGAGATTCGATGCCTTAAAAAATTTCTTGCTAAAAAAATTCTGAATAGCAGAATAAATGCTTACACCAAGAAATCTACATACTGTACATATTTCCTAACTTTCCTTGTCTGGAAATATGTATGAATAAAATTCCAAAAGAGGTTTTTTATTAACTCTTTTCAAAATAGAGAGTGCTAATAACCAGTGTTCTGAGAGCTGATTAACAAAGAATCCAAATTCCTTGATTTGATAGTCAGCATCTCCCCATCTGATAGTACAGTAGAACATCATTAATCTGTGATGGTTGCAACCAAGCCAATCACTGATGCCTGCATTTCACGTATCAACCATTAAAAGTCCGAAAGTGCTTGCCAGACACATGCCTGCGGCATGTACCTGTTTATGACGGTCAAGGCCTACAAACATTACTGCTCCAAAGTCCCACCATGCCTTGGTGCTGATGTAACAAGTTGATAACAAGGAATTTACTATACTTACTAATGGTACTGAAGAGTACATTAAGAAAAACATACAAGGTACACACATACACGAAAAGACAGATATGTGTACCAAAACATAATGTCAAACATATTCACTACTACTATCTACAACTGAAGTGAGGCAACAGTTTTAGACTCCTGGCTGGCTACTTTTTTTATACATGTCGTGCAGACAGGCACAACAACACTTCTATTCTTACACACTGTCTCTCTCTCTTTCACCCCCCTTACTAATAAAAGCCTACTGCATGAGTCATCATGCCACACAGATATATTTTCTTCTGACTGCAGCCGGCTTCACTTGGCATCTCACTCTAAACAAAGAATTACTGATTCTTGGTACTGCACAAGCTTATACTGCGCATAAGATAAGATAGTGACACTGATAGTATTTTTTATATGTAGACATATTCAAAAAGAAGCCAGGGCATTTACACAACTCAATACCCTAAATAACTAGTGACAACCGGTGGCCTAAACAATAAGACAGACTGTCGTGTCAGAAATATGCTTTCTTTCTTTCTTTTCTTCTACAACTAGGTTTCCTGATGTTCCCAAGCCTAGAACATGTTCACTTTTATGGCCACTAAATACCAACAGCAGTGGTGAGTTATCTCAGACATGACATCTTGTCTCCACAAAGCAAGGAAGATAGATAGTTCTCTTCCTCTCCCTGCCTAAACATTACCAGTTGAGTGCTGAGAGGTTGCAGGGGCAGCGTAAGTGTCTGCCGGCTCTTTCCTTATTCTACACTAATTATGAACTCTTATTTGATAGCGAAATACTTCCTTTAGCTACTCATCTCATCAAATAATTACGTCAAAAATCAAATGTACGAGATTATGCATAGATTAATATTAATTATAATTAAACTCGCAGTAAAATTTATGATAAAAATTTGTAAATAAAACTTTCAATAAAACAAAGCAGAAAATTAAAGTTGAAGTTGAAAGCAAAATATAATGACTGCAGAAATACTTAAACTTGTCACGTGTAACAGGGTGCTATTCTATTTTTAGAGAAATGGACATGCTTGGGATGGGTAGAAGGTTGTTTTCAAACCAGAAAAAAATGTTGGCAGCGTCACAATGGCTAAAGGTTTAACGATACTGTATGTACATTGAAAAAGAGGGAGGAGGCTAGATGGGTATAGTGTAGCAACCGCAGATAATAAAATCACACTTCACACGAAACATTAGCAGTGTGTGCACATGACCGGCCAACTACCCCCCTCCAGTCTCATTTCACAAACACGGGCACTTCTCAGCAACACAACAACCAGACTGGCTGCTGCGGCCCTCCTTTACAAACTACTTCCGCACCTTCTCTGCATTTCTTAGACACTCTTTTCTAATCCTATTGTCATTCTTTCAATCCACACCATTCTCCTCTCTTCCAAGTCACGCGGTAAATGTAAGAGACTGCCAGCTTGCAGAGCTTGTTCGCCAGCCCGCGCACCACTATTTATAAATGCACTGTCATTTTGTACTTTATGCATATATTTTTTGACAATCTAAAATTAACCTGATTTATCAGATTCAAAATCAGCACAGCTTGGATTAATGAGGTTCTACTGTATATATAAAGACGGTAAAAGTACAAAAATTTAATTTTTAATTTCTTTAAATAAACGAAAATATGTAAGCTACAAACAAATTATTTTTTAAGTGTAAAACATACCTTTTCTTTGATCAATATACAGTCCAACCCCGATTCTACGACACTCACGGTTCCCCAAAATTTGTCCATATGACAGAGTTGTCCGTACGAACCGATAAGATAAGACCAAAATTCGGCCTGACAGCAACTCTTCTACTGTATTTAATATACATTTTACAACATTATTTCTTCACTACTGAATCGAGGTAAATACAGTTATGCTTGTATTCCTTGAGTCAATATTGCCTTTAAATATTTTCAAAATCATATACAAAGATTAAGAAATGAATCTGCGTGCTTCACTCCTACTAGAAATGGCAACCTACACGGAAATAGCAAGGGAAGTAAAAAAAGAAAATTTACCAGGTTCATTAAAAGACATTGCCAGGGCGGCCAACTGCTGCACACAAAAGCATGGAGCCAATAGCTAAGTATGCACTAGAGAAACCACTTAAATACTTGAGTATTTTTGCCACAATTTTTTAAGATGACCTATAGAATCTCAGATTGTTATTAAATCCTGGTGTTCTCTCTTACATGTTTCTATTCAGGAAAATAACAATTTTTCACAGAATACTTTTGCAATTTGTAACTGTTTCTCAAAAATACTTAGTTTTAATGGTTACATCACTACTACTGTGCTCACTTTTATGGAATTTAGCTGTATACACAGGGTGATTCAGAAAAGAGTTATGTCGCACACAAAATTTATTTCTGACTTCATTTTGAGTAAAAAGTGGGCCCTATTTACAGTATTTTCTGAGTAATACAAGACATTTGAAATATGATGAATAAATTAATAACCATGGCAGAAGTAAATCAGCAATATTTTTCAGACAGTATGTTTGAATCTGAGCTTCAAAAGTACTACATATACTACACAGTCAAGAGTTTTGAGAAAGGTGCAGATTGTTTATACCATCACATGTGCCCTATTGGTAAACTAGGCGCAATAATACAACTGCCTAATTTCATTAACCAGGGACCCACACGTAGGACTACAATATATTTTGTTCCAAATGATGTAAGGAATAAGCTCTGTGTTCAGCGGAAACTCCTCTATAATCATCCTTTAGAATTTAGTATGGCATCAGACAACTTTTGAGTGCATTGAAGTTAATAAAATCATCCAGTTAACAGCGTAATCTCACAACTATGATTATGTCATATTACGAGACATTCATAATTACTAGCGTTTTGGAAAGCACAGTCAGTCCATGTATGAAGTTTATTGTAAATAATTTTCGGTGATTATGAGTGGGATATTCATAGATATAAGCGATTCAGAAGCATCAACATAACACCCATAAACTTATTTAGGATTTATAAGTAAATATTTCAAATACGGGCTCTCACGATAGTCACCACTTATTGGCATACTGCGTTGTTTTACAATTGGCTATGCACCTACACTATGAATATGTTTCCACACAGCGCGAGATATAGTAATGGTGGAATTTCTGTTGCATCTGGCAGTGCTGTCTTGACTAGTTCAACTGTTATGGACGCCATCATGAACACAGTCCAAAGAGTACACACGTCACTTGCAGACATCAGTTTTTATTGTGATAAGGGCACTGCAGAATCAGTTTCAAACTCTCTACTGTAGTTTTATTAATGTACAAAATACTGCAGGAAGTTCATTGCTACTTTTAAATAAAATGTGGTTAACACACAATACCTTTGAGTTGCACTGCTGCCCACCTAGTAAAAAAAGGCTAATGAATTTATGTGATTTCTTTTGAAGTGTTTGTAACATCTAAAAAAAAATTTGTAAACTGTATTTAAAACAATTTCAGTTATATGACTGATTAAGTCTTGCACAAGCTCAGACATGTATTATCACAACTTGTGGCTATTTTTGACACACCAGGTTGTTTTTAAATAGTTATGTTACCAGGTTACTTGTGTAAGGCACTTGGCTGAGCTTACCTAAATTTTCCGTATGTATCTATTTATTTAATTTGGGGTTAACGTAGTATGAGAGAGGTCCTCCAACGCTCCGGCATCAGTATGAGTCTAATAGGGTCCCGAGACTCATCACTTAGTGTTTGGTTTGCAACTGGGAGTGAGGTTTTGATCTGTGAGCAACGGCCGCCCGGCCTACCTTACACCAGTGCGCTGCGACGTCCGGATTGAGTGAAAACCTAGTTCCTAGGGACGCCCATACCGGCGTACAAACGCAGAACTGAATGATCACTAACAATTTGTAAGCCCATAAAAGGGAAACAAGATTGAAAGACTTCATAGATGATATGTTGTAATTTAAGAATGACTTCTTTGTACTCTGTATAATAGTTGCGGTGGGCTGAACCGGTAAATCCAGTGTTAATATCTGTACTATATTTATCCAGGTAGGCGAGAGCATCCACTAGGAACCTATTGAATATGTTTGTTTATACTCAAGTTCACCGGGGATCAGTCTGTGCATTTCCCGTTAAAAGCGCTAGGTTCGCACTGTGGCGAATGACGTCAGGG
>PNEQ01044198.1:0-31266 GCA_003012365.1 Medauroidea extradentata
CGCTCTTAATGGTGATACTTGAAAACAGAGACGGACTAAACCAGTAGTACATACAACATCAACGCTATCTAGCAGACGACACTAGAACCAATACGACTGGTATAGCTACTAGCTCTTCTGGTGGAAAGACTCAGCACCAAAGTCTTAATAATCAACGCCATCTAGGAGACGATCAGTAACTACTGGCAGCCCTATCTAGCGGACAACAATAAAACTAATTAAAAAAAACAAGATAGATGGTTGAGCCAATGAGGGTAGCTAGGTATCAAGACAACGGACATTAAACAAGAAGGTGGGTAGACCGTACACATTTAATTACGAGACACATACTGAACAGATCCGGTGATCCGGCTCCTAGGCTCCTGCAATAGAACCGTCATTACTACTATACTCTGGCAGTAGGTCCAAGTACATTGCTTTACCGATTTATGTTTAACATAATACACATTAAATATTCAGTGACTATAAATTATCCAAATATTATTAATTTTTTGGACTTTGATTCTTAATGACAGCGACGTCATTAGAGAGAGTTACACACAAGTTTACACACGGACAACTTCTTCTCCTCAACTGGCCAGTTGGTGGGTAACATGACTGTCATCGACCAATGAAGTTTTACCTTGAACCAGTTGTTTGACCAGATGATATGCTTGTCATTCTTTAAAATCATCATAAAACTTATTTCCGAGTTATCCTCTGTCAGCTTTTCTGTCTAGTTTCCTTTCAAACTGTGTGATGCACCATGATGACCTAACCAACTGTTATTCTATCCTTGTTTATTTCTCTTTGGCTGGAGGTTTCTTCTGCTATCTTCAGGACTTCATTGTTTGTTAACCTACCTGTCGTGGGTATCCGTATCATTCACTGCCAGCACCACATTGCGAGCACACATAACCTTTTCTCTTCGGTCTTCAACAGAGTCCATGTAGCGGCACATGGTACATATGTGCCTGCCAGCCCGACAGCAGCACCATCCAGGCAGAATGACCATGCTTCCCAAGTATTGAACTTATTTACTTAGCCCATTATTATACTTCAAAACAAACACTGACATTCTGTTTATCATCCCGTTTACATTTGATTTGCTACTGGATTGATTTTATCGTAATTACATGTCATACACATGCACATTTTTAAGTGTTTATACATATGTATGTGTATTTATGTGTTTGTATTAGGTGAATTTCTTACGCACGTCAGTATTTTAAGCTGATGACAAACATTTTAAAAAATCTCATGGGTTATCTTACGAATCTTAGTCTAAGTAGCCAGCAAACAGCTGTCGCACACATATTGGTTCCTACCCAATTATAAGAGGATCTATCTTAGTGCCATGCCTCCATGACGTCATACAGATTTCCTCAGCTATCGCCTGGCGCCTGTTATCGAGCGCTGATCCCTCGCCCTCAGATTAATATTCGCCGCCACGTCAAGATAGAAGTACGGTTGAAAGGGTGTGGGCTAGAGGGAGGGGGGGACCTCGTGCCAGAGGCAGCAGATTGATGCCTCCTGTCATCAGTCACGGCTTACTTCTTCCCTGCTCGACTGCCTGCGCTCTTATCCGCCTACTCTACCGCATCTCCTTTCTTGCCGAGCTCGCGAGCTCCATCTTTGAGTAGAACGCTACAAAGAGAGATAGAGCTATGAAAGCACCAGAGCGGTATAAAGAGAGAAAGATAGTTGCAACTGCGCTTATTTAGCATTACATACTGTCAACAAAGTCGCATAAAGCACGTCCCTTTTCAAAATTCCGAATTTCGACAAACATCGTGCACGAATTAACAACCATATTTGTAGAAACTATATGATTTTCTCAGTAAAATGCCTATTACATATTAATTTCTTGAAATAAAAATTTTCTTGCGAAACTAAATGCTATTTGAATATTTTCAATTACTACGAATCTTCTGCCACATAAAAATTACACGATCAATTAAAAATCAATCTGAACACCAAAGATTTTAGTACACCCACACGTTAGAAACAAAAAACACACGATTATTCTCCATGCGTTAGAAGGTAACTGATTTATGTAATTACGGTTACAATTTGAAATATATTCTAAGAAATCCTTTTTACGCGAGTATTTTCCTTTTCGACAAACAAGTAGGCTATTGTGATGTCGTTTTAATGCGTAATAGATTGCGTAGGCATTACACAATTATATTTTAAACCTCTTTTCTTTGCATATCTTGAAATATAAATGCTATTTTTAGAAAGAACATAATTTTTAAGAGTCTTCAGACTCATATGTTTCTGTGACGTGAATAAACTCGCATGAGGTTCTTTTCTTTAACTACATCCCTTCGTCACACACGGCGGCCCTTTGAGTCACTCTGACACTATAAAAGTCTTAATACATTAGGCCCTATATTCCTTGTAAATAAAATTGGTCTAAAATGTTCTAATGTGTATGTTTCATACACTTGCGACATTTTATATTTTTTCAACTATGCAATAATGTTAATTCCCAAAAAAGCCAACACTTAATAATTTCTAAAAATTCCATTACATCTGTGAATATATGCGGAATAATCTATGCATTTGTGTGTTATATTCTGCACATTTTATGTATATTTTTAAAAATCCTTGATATATATTATAACTTAATATTCTTCAAATTTAGTCACGTAAAAGTTAATTAGTTTAATTGCCAAATCAGTTACCATAGTTGCAATATCACTCAATTTTCGCGATATTTTAAAAATATTCATGATCGCCAATGTTTCGGAATATATCACATTCATAAGTGAAGTTTTGGTCGTGTTTTGCGAACATTTAGACAAAAACATAATATATTTTACATTACATGAAAAGCGTGGTTAAAATAGTACATTATGTTTATTCAGAAATCATTTCTTGAATTTGCCTACACGATAGATATTTATAGTACTGTAAACTAATGCAGGTTGTAATTATCATTATCAAGGGTGGTCAAGACAGTTATTAATTACTAGATATTGCCAGCCACTTCGTATCAGTTTATTTTATTTATTTTTTATTTTAAAATTTTATACATATTTGTGTCGTACAAATGTTCAGTCCAAGTACTTCTAATTATCTAAATTAATTCGTAAAATTATGTACTACTATTTTGAAAATTTTTTCCAAAAATTGAATTTTCCATATAAAAGTTTTAAATAAAAATTTGTTGGCGCTTAAGTTTATAAATGTATAAATATTAATAATGATACAAATATTAGAAGTGAAAATAAAAAACAGTACATATATTTTTTTTTAATTTTCTAAAGAATTTTCTAAAACAAAACGTTTGGAAAATCCTAAATGGTGCAAAATTAAGATAAGGGTCATTAATGACTGCTGTAAAATAAGCTTCTCCAATTTTTTTTTTTTTTTTGGCTAACCCGTTCTGCCAGTGTGTCGCGTTTGGCCCCCATGCCATTTTCCCTTTCGTGTAATTTTTTTGGTCAGAAACCTTCGCTGGTGCAAACACGCATACGGAACAGACAGGGATGTGTGTGTATGTACATATTCATAAGAAAGATATGTTTTTCTTAGAATTACTTGTGTCAAGATCAGGTTACACATTGTATTCTTGATTATCGACACAGGTAAATCTCACGACAAGCTTTTATCATATTAATTGTGTAATGTAGAAAATTTAATCATTTGATTTAATGTAAAGTTTTTTTTATTTTTTAGAGCATTTAAACAAAATTTTGCTTTTAAGATTGTTTTTTATTTTATTAATTTTTATTTTATTTTATTTATTTATTTCTTCTTATTATTATTATTTTTTTTTTTTAGTAATTTTCCATGTTCTTCCCACGAGTACCGAATAAATATCCGTCGATCCTACAAGAGCTTTGTTTGGACGGGTAAGAGCTAACATTCAACAGGGTTCGCCCCGCTGCCCTGAGGTGGTACGTTCACAACAACATGTTTGATACACCCTGATGTCACTCAGTCCTCGGCACGACCTCACCTTGACTTGGGTGTTTGGAGGTATGTGCCACTTATTTCATGTAGAAGCTTACTTGTGCCTAACGAAACACAGTTCCGGGTTTGACTTTGGATTTTTTTTCACCTACCGCTAGAGTTTTCCCAGGGTGTAGGTAGATATTTGTTAAGACACGACCCACTAAGTCTTACCGATTAACCAGGCAGCAGTAGGTACAACATCTCCTCGAAAAGCTGAACGTGGACGTCATTTTATTCGTATACTTCTCAGCAAACCCTTTCATCTGATACTCATATCAGAGCATGAAAAATATGTATTCCCATCTTGGGCGGTACTCCATATTTTATTTAGAACGCCGTCACTTAGCTAACCATGCATTGTCATCCAAACTATACGTGTATGCAAAATTTCAACTCAATTGGTTGAGGATAACTGTATTTAAATTCAGTTACAAGGTTTAACCCGAAAAACATACAAACGTTGCAAGTTGTCTCATAGTTTGTAAAAATGTTTTCTTAGTACTGATGGCCAGTACGTGCAGTTACCTTTATAAACCCACACAACTGGTATCCTCATCTATTGTGAAACAAAATAAATGACATCTGGCTACGACAGAAAATTGTGTTTAAAAAATTAAAATTTTAATCAAAAACCCCATTGAAATTAAGCATTACGTATAACTTCAAATTTGTGTAGCGACTAAAAGTAAGAAACGTATATCACGTAAACAATATTTAAAAATAAACGTGCTTTTGTAGTAATATGGAATAAAGTTGAAAGCAAGATTTAAAATTTTTTTTTTATCAACAGCTATATGAAGTCAGACAATGCAGTATACGTCATAGACCCACAGTTAAAATCTAATAAAAACGAATTGGGTTTCTACTTCATTTTTATAATGATTCTACATTTACAAATAGCTTACAAAGAAAAACATAAGACTGTTGATATCAATTTTTTTTTTTAAATTATTATTCTTTAAACTGTAATTTTTAACGGGCTCGTACGATTCTAACTTTTTTTTTGTGTGGTGTACATCTCGAATAACGTTAGACTTTTTTTATAAAATTGTTTTATTCAACTCAGTTTCCGACATCATGCAAAAAAGCCCCTTTTCCAAGTTGAGTTGTTTTAAAATATCCAATACATTAGCTGTCACAGCTTTCCACAAGGAATCACTTCCCAAAATACTTTAGATGAGTTTCTGAACAATCTTTTATGTTGAGTCACTAGGTTTTCAGCTCGCTCAGTGCCACCGCAACATCCTGAAATGACATTCTGTGCGGTAGAATACGTAGTGTATCCCTACACGATTCAATCCCCGGCACGACACAAGACCCGTGCCACACCACGTGATACACCAGCCAGACATCAAGAACAGACCGTCTCTTACTTCAACACAATGCTCCTCACAAAGGAGCATACAAAAGAAACATTCGGCACTTCCATATTAAGAATTGATTTATTAGTTGTCCAGACTTCGACCATTAAGATTACTACTCAACCAAACGAGCAGTTATAAAAATATTTTGTAATGACATTTGTAGATCATCCGTTAAAGAGTTAAACACATGGGGTACAATTTGTATTTAAAATTAAATCAGAGGCGAAGACCGGAATGTTCCAGGGCTGCTAAGCAATGTATAGCCATTTAGTTTCAGTGCCTTAATTGCACATCTGCAGCTCTGCTTCGTGATCAGTGATTGGATGATTTAACTCTTTCTTGTCTTGAGCTCTACTGGTAAATCACAGACGCATGACGTCACGATTGTTTTATTCATGTTAGGTGTAGGTCACGGTCGTAGAAGAACAGGTCTGGACACTCGCCTGGAAACTTGACCCCCTTGTTGTTTGGCTGCAGTTCACTAAGTTCACGACAGTGCTATATGTTTTTGGCGCTGCTGTTAGGGCGGTCGGCTAAACAATTTATCAAAACGTATTTTTATCCATGTATGAAATACGTCCTTCGCTCACAACTAACAATCATGGCTCCAGAAAGTTTTATTTACTTTATAAATTTAACAATGGAAAAATGTTGTCGGAGTTTGAGTCCAACCGCCCTAACTGAAGCGCCTATAAAACACAACATTCTCGGTAACTTGACGAACCATAGCCAAACAAGGGGGTCAAGCAAAATACATTGTTAGATAGGCGAGTGTCCAGACCTGTTCTTCTACGATCGTCGTGCAGACAAAAGAGAGACATGCCTGAACAAAGATATGCTGCAAATATCCGTGAAGCAGAGCTGTCGATGCGCACGTAAGACAGTAAAACAAAGTGATGCAAAAACTTTTCGCGACAAAATAGGGGTTCTGGTAAACTCCGAGCTGTCTGTGGAACATTAGACTGGTAGGGGAAAATACGCTTATTACCAGTAGCGTACACTCAGCAATGAATGAAAGATCCAATGTTACACCTCGGGCTCCATAACACGCCTTTATTAGGTGTGATCCACAAGCACGTTAATGCCACATGCTTAAAGTGTAAAGTATGAATGATCTACTGTAGCTTGCTTCGGAACACGGCCACGCTTTACCAATGAATAAACTTATTTATATGGTCTATATAAACGCCAAAAATCCATACTTCAATAACGTTTATGTTCGAACAAAAATTTTTTGCTTGTGTCCAAAAACAGTCTTCTATTTTAGAACGTTTTCTTGTTTATTTTTAGTTCATTTCCAAACGTACTATTTTCGTTGTTTATATATTTACATAGGTTTTAAAATTTAGACATTCGGCACTTGGTAGACAATGTCATAAACTTAACAGTAATTTTAATTACTACTCGTTCCAGCAATGCTAATACAATATGGTCACTTTAAGCAATGTATTCAGTTAAACATGAGGATATCCAATAAAATTGCTAATCCTACAAACATTCACGTACAGTAGGTGTATCACAAACCAAGACCGTTAATCATAAAACAATAGATGTTACCTCGACTGCCAAAACCAGTAACGGTATTACCGAGATGTTACCAGCACAACCAGTCGGTCTACATTCCCCAATTCGGGTACAAATTAATCATAAAAGTTAAATACTGTTTCCTTAGATATGGAAATGCGAAATAATAACATGACTCATTTGCATTAAATTAATCATACTTTCGCCATTTTTAAACTATTAAAATATTACAAAATACATAAACACCAAGGCACCTTAATGCGTACTACATGTGTACCAAGTTTGATGGAAATTCTGAGTCATGGTTCTTCAGATACCTCGTACTTAAAAAAAGAAACATTTTTGAAATATGAACACGGCACGATTAAAATATAGAAAAGTGAAGTGAGGTTATCAAGTACTATATGCCTTTATGCAGTGTCAATTTTCACAGATTCACCGAGTGACAACTGAAAAATAATACAAATATTAACAATTACACATTAATAATAAAAATACTAACACAAACGTATATATTACAGATGACTCTACTGATCTTAAAACCGCTGTTAGTTCAGTATTAATGCTCACAGAATGTGTTGCATAGTAGTTTAAAGAGGCTAACTGGGATGTCGGCGCACAACTGACTATGCCCTAGTAAGGATTGTCGGATTCTACCCGTCATGCTTGATGTATTTCCAATGGAATTTATTTATTATAAGTTAAACCGATATAATGTATGAAGCTCAGTTAAGCTCATAAAGTCGTCATATAATGGCCCCAACTGATCTAAATGTATGTTCCGAACTGCTCGTTTACTCAACTCGGTGCGATATAATGTCGTTAACGAGACACTTTCCATCACCTTGGATTTTCGCGTGTGGGAATCGTGCCGGACGATGCCGTTTGTCGGCGGGTTTTCTCGGGGATCTCCTGTTTCTCCCGTTCCTTCATTCCGTCTCTGCTCCATACTTAACCTCATATCACCTCTCACCAGCGCTAAAACCTCTATATTAAGGACTAATCAAAAACTCTCGCCTCGCCTGATAAAATTAAATATTTAATAATGAAGCAAACCAATATTCACAGGACACTTCAACATCACGTTCGCCAGATATGCCAGTGCTCAACTTCTTCTTGTGAGGCTACATGCATTCACTTTTTATGAAAATCCAGCGAACAGCGTAGCAGAACTTGTTGGCTGTATTTCCGCCACCGCAGGCTACATCGCAGATAGACGTCGGATATTTTCCCGCGTGCGGCAATCAATGTCACGTACATGTACTCTGTGCATCGAAGTCAATGCTGGACATATTGAGCATTCATTATAAGAATATTACAAGGAAAATATATGACACGGCTTTGTCTGCAGTTGTCAATATGTATTAGGCATATGTACTGTGTTTATCTTATTGCTAGTTCATGTAGGTACACAGTATTTGCCAATAAATGTGCAGAATAGTTTTGCGAGAACTAGTAATTTGGCACGGGGCTCCTGCTACCATCGTAATAACTAGCTTAACGCGTGATGTGGCGTACCATGTTTGACTATTAGCGCGCAAACGTTGTGCAGCAATTTCTTTAAATTTATTAGTTCGCATTGCAATACATACATGTCCAAGAATGTTACTTAATTGAAGATTTCTTTAAATATCGGTTTGCTGCATTAATAAATATTTAATTTTATCAGATTGCTGATCGAAACTGTCTCGTGAACGATAATATATAGCACCGAGTTGAGTAAATGAGTAGTTCGTAACATACATTTAGGTCAGTAGGCGTCATTGTCTGACGACTTAATGAGCTTAACTGGTTTGAATAATATCTGATTAACTAATAATAAATAAATTTCATTTGAGAGACACCAAGCATAGTTGGTAGAATCTGACAGTCCTTTGTAGGGCATAGACAGTTGTAAGCCGACATCCCAGTTTGCCTCTTTAAACAACGGCGTATCACATTCCGTGAACATTAATACTGAACCAATGGCGATTTTAAGATCAGTGCAGCCATTAAACATATGTAATTTATTCGACTATGTTGGCATTTTTAATATTAACATGTAATTGATAGTATTTGTATAATTTTTCAGTTTTCTCTCGGTGAATCTGTGAGAATTGACACTAAATACAAGGCCTAAATACCCACAAAACATAGGAATAAAGCACTGTGGCCGTGTGTTAGACAACCCGCATTGCGTACATTACACATGTTGCATAGCGGCAGGCGTTATTAATCAAATTGTGAAAAGACTACAAAGTGAATTTCAACGAGAACCAATGCACTGAGAGTCTCAGATAAATGCAACATTTTTTGTTAGTTAAACATTTGTTTCTTAATTTATCAAAAAAATGTTGATTAAAAAGCATGGTTACGACTTTTCGAACAATTACAATTACCCTTATACGAATGTTATTATTGTTAGAGGTATGATTTTACATACATGCAAACCAACACTTTTAACAGCTTCGTTCACGTAAACTTTGTACGAATAATTGGTCTTTGATGTAACGTGGTTTATTATTTACGTTCACAAAAGCGTTATCAAACCTCTTACTTTAAGGGTATGTACCGCCCTTAATAAAAACTTTAGACTATAAGTTGTGTATATGTTTTCGACATATTGAGTCGTGAGAAATCACTTCCCGAAAGTTGTCGGTTTAAATAAGAATCATCCTGTGTATTTCATAATTTCATATAAAGTTACCATAGTTAGTAATCGTAACAAAATAAAAATAAAATGAATTAAAATACTTAAAATACACTAAATACAAGCAATGAGAGAATATGCCACATATATTAATGTAGAAATATATCAGAAATCATTAAGTAACATAACTTGTAGGTTTAAGATTTGGTCACAGTTATTACCATCAATAAAACTTATAAACTCATTCACACTCTAAAATGCATTTTCTATTAATACGCCTTTCACTTTACTGTTAAAATTATTTGTACTTAAATTACGAGTTGACATAGACAATTTGGTATACAATTTGACACCCGCACACGTAACACTTTTTTTTTTTTTTTTTTTTCATTTTGAGAGGTTCTGTGGTAAATGACTATACACTTTTTTGTGCCTAGTATTATGACAATGCACATTGCTGTTAATTTTATAGTTTTTATTAGCGTAAATCTCAATAATTTATACATATAGAGGGATGGTAAAGTTAACATACCTTCACGTTGAAATAATTGTTCACAGCCTGATAAAGCCTTGGAATGCATAAAATTTTGAGAGTACACTTTTAACGAATTAATAGTATCAAAGCGTCAGAATACAACCCCCAGAATACGATGCCGTAACTTAAAATATATTAAATTAAGGACAAATGTATAGTTTTCAATATTTTACGATTTAAAAAATCTTTCAATGTTCGTACTGCGAAGCACCCTGATGAAACAAAATTTATCTGGGATTTATATTTCAATCTATCATCAAGATACACACCGACAAATTTTGTAGAACTTTGTCTCATAAGACTTGCATTTCCCGTTGTAATATGAAATGCTGCCATGCCATCGCTGTTATTGCCATTATTAAAACATTACAATTTATTTTATTTAAATTTAACGGTAGACCATTTCCTTAAACCAAGTCTGTATTCTGTCAATACCCATATTTACAATAAACAAATGTCTAGAATAGTCTTTTGCTTTAAACAGTAGACTAGTATCATCGGCT
The DNA here is from genome assembly GCA_003012365.1 of Medauroidea extradentata. Taxonomy (NCBI): domain Eukaryota; kingdom Metazoa; phylum Arthropoda; class Insecta; order Phasmatodea; family Phasmatidae; genus Medauroidea; species Medauroidea extradentata. The sequence goes on from PNEQ01044198.1 coordinate 10,501, forward strand.
AAAAGGGTTAACTCTACGGCAATATTTCCTTCCTTTAAACAATTAGGTAGATCATTTATGTAAATTAAAAACAAGATAGAGTCCAAAAATGAAACCCTGAGGCAAACTTATATGAATATGACGAAATTCAGAGGTGACTTTAACTAAATCATTATTTATTTCAACATATTGTTTGCGGTTGGATAAGTAAGACTCAAAACATCTGTTATCAATGCCTTTAGTCCCTCATAACCCCTCACAAAGCCACGTGTGTCACCAGAGTTATCTGTACGGAATGTAAGGCAATATCAGTATTAATAGTCCAGATATTATCTGTGAAACACGTTACATAAATATGATTAATTATTCAAATCAATTCAAATCAAATTCGAAAAAATTTAACTTAACTGTGTGAGGTTTTATTTAGTGTGTAAATTGAAAATATCGGTCGTTAGTGCCCTGAACTAACTGTCGCTAAGACTACCAGAATTCTGCAGCTAACATTTCTTTGCAGACCTCCGTAGCGTAGTTGGTTAGGTGCCGGTCTGTGGTGCGTGAGGTCCCGGGTTCGAATCCCGGTACGGGAATGGCTGTTGTGTTGTCCCTTTATCTAACTTCACCCTCATCGGCTCTTAAGATCTCGTTATTAAAAGACCGTAGAACGACCTCACCTAAAATTTCTTCGCAAAGAATTGTCAGTGGGAGGTGAAAACAGCAGGTTGGGCCAACACTAAAGTCTACTAGCTGTGTCTGTTATTTGAGGAAGCAGGAAGATTAAACGAGTATGAACGGGATAGTTTTTTTCAACTTATAAATGTCCCACAACCTCGATAAATTTTGATAAGGATTGCGGCAAGTCATACGAATCACGTAGTCAAATGCTCCACGACATACATTTCATGATGTGTTAAGTGGATAAAGCACCTACTTTCAGTTTTGTTCTTTCCAGCATAGCGAAGTAAGAATACGAAAATATTCATACGACGGAACTAGTGGTCTCACTTACCATAAACGCGCTTGTTAGTTACTATTCACAACCGTGAGCTAATTAACTTATCAAATAAAATATCATAACATCTGTTGTCATACTTTTTATATAATATCTGAGCTTAGTTGTTCGAAAATCATTCAACTGTTTTTATCAAAGCAAAAATAACGTAATTATTATAAAGGAAGTTATAAGTTTTAAAACATAGTAATCTTCCATTACGGTATTATTAAGTGTCTTAATAGTTTTAAAAGATTTCAATTTCATGTCTGTGAAATAATCTAATGTCTTCTGAAGTATTCCTAACCTTAATTTGTGAAATTAAAATATAGAAATACTCATTCCGTATGCCTTACAAAACCGGTACATACAATTTGAAGATAGTTCTGGCATTTAACGAATTATTAGGCCGTACAAGTTACAAAATTGTATGTTCGTACTGCAATGCATGTGGAACACTACTTTTTGTGTTAAAATGGCATTATATTTTTGTAGTGTGAAATACTTATATTTATTTAACAAAAAGATAGTAAAATATCAACTTTCAAGTAAAATATTTTGAATATTTTCTTATTTTGTATGAAGATGCCAACGATGAAAGTATTCTAATTGTAGAGAAGTATGAAATGCAGTAAACAGGTTTCCCTTGAATGACGTTCAAAGTTCTTCGTCACGTTGTAGGGAATGCGAAGACTAGTAAAACAACACAGTACGCATAGGCCTGGTTGTAGCATGCTATCTTTAATGTTGGGATCTGCTGACCTTCGTTCAGAGATCTATTATGAAAACATTGGACCATCGAGATGTTTTTTTTTTTTTTTTAGAGATCTATTATGAAAACATTGGACCATCGAGATGTTTTTTTTTTACTTAAGTCACATGATCTCGAGTTAACACATGTGCACAACCTAGCAACAGCGCTGATAGCATTGCTGGTCGATGAAATACGTGACGTCATAATTTATCAACGCAATAATAACTTTTTTTTTGGTGAGTGAAAATATAGATTGGCTGCACTGACCCAAGTCTTCTTTCTTCTTCTGCCTGCGGGCAATGCAACTTTGTTCTGCGATGTCAGTGTGTGTAGTTTGTCAGACAGAATTGTTTCGTGCTGTATTTTTCGTTGGAATAAGACATAACTTAGATCTGAATATTTGAAGTGAATTCATGGATTATGTAATAGACTTTTCATGCACTACATTTTGTTCTCCGCAAACAGAATTGTATGTAAATTGCTTAAATAACACATTTTTGCGTCCGCTCGTATTTGTTAGCATACAAACACAATGTGTAAAGGTTAATCGGTCGCGTGTGCATAAAGATTATTTGTCAGGAATCTCGTATTTCAGTGAAGTATAAATTGATTACAGCCAAATTGTGCTGCGTAAATGCAATTGGATCCTTAAAAAAAGTATTATCGTAATAAATATGTTTACCAGGAATTTACATTTTGTTTAATTTTTGGAAGTACAAAGCCTTGTTCTATCTTGTAAAATATGGTTAGATGGTTATTATTAAAACTGTTTCACGTTTTTTCTTGTACTTAATTTGAATGTGTTATTCGCGGAGTATGTATTCATAGCACTAGTATGCACAGCATACGCGTGGCGTATCAAGTTTCATTCTTCGGTTAGCTGCAACAAAATACTGTGTATACGGTCTTGAGGAACAGTTACAGAAGCCCACGTTTCCCATCATAAATTTACAGAGCTCTAACTGTATTACTGTATACATAAGAAACATAAAACTGGTGACAATGCCAATATAACGACATTTAAGATTTTCTTTTTAATTTGAAATAATATAGTGAAATAATACCTAAGTTATAACCGTAGCAATAATCCTTTGAAACACTGGAAGATTACACTGTATTTTTTAAAAGTTATTTTTAGTGTAAATAGTGAACAACATATTAATCTGTTACACCACCTGTGACGCATTTTAAAAGTTGCGCTATTTGTAATATTATTTATGTTAACGTACTGTAAATGGTTAAGATTTGTTTCTACTAACATGAAACCGAATTCGATGCGCGTAGATGTTTCAAAGAGCAATTAATTTTCACATAAACAATATTAAAATAATGGAAGTGTTTATTTTGTTTATTTTGGTGGTCGCCATCTTGTCTTGACTATCCAAGATCAACTGCCTTGGACCACCGTACTCTGTGGTTCACGGTGAAGATTCCGTAAAATTACAGAACTTTCCTGTAAATATTTCCGTGAATGTACGGAAACGTTTTACAGTCTAAACCCCTCCTTCCCTTCGTGACCAGGTCTTAAGAAAATTATTTAAAATTTTTTAAAAATATTTTTACAAGTATAATACTTAATGTTTGGTCACGAAAACTGTTAAAACAACTCTATTTGGCACCTTGGAGCCTAAATTTTCCTTTGGAAGGCTTCCTGTCCACCCGCTTTAAAGACGTAGTCGGTGTTCATTATACACTACCTCCCTCTCTCCCCCCCCCCCCACCATCACCACTCATACAAATCCTGGCTACGTCACTGCCGTTATGATATTAAAAAGTAGAGCGATCTTGGACACAAATTAAGGTAATTATATCCATCGTCTTTGCTTCCACGTGACACATTTTAAAAACTTATATCGAGTATTCAAGTAAAGAATTCCGGAATAAGGAAGTCCAACAAACATTATATCATAATATGTAACGCTAGTAGACGTCACAGTCGGTATCACTGCTGCTTTTGAGTGACTACGGGGAGAGAGCCAAGAAGGAAAAGGTCAGACATTTCCATAGAAGTGATTCAGGAAAATTATCTTATCCGTCTTAATTGTGCTGCAAAATAACTTATTTTGTAATTGCTTTGATGAGCAAAGAGTCTCTCTCCAAACTCAGAAAAGTGTTATTAATGTTATACCAACAATACTAACCTTGCTATAGGCTATTATTTTATGTCCTCCAGGTAGTAAACAAATAATTCAATATGTCATGGTCATTACGTATTACTAATCGCAAAAACTACTATCGGACAACTTATTTAAGTTAAAATGTTTCGTAAGTTGTGATAAATTAAATTTTTATGCAGAAATTTCCTTTGATTTGGTTGAAAGTAGGTTCAAGTTAATGCTAGCGAAAAAAATAAAATGTATTCTGGCCATCAACCCTGATTTTGATAAACATTTCAGTAAAAATGTCAAAATAGATCTCGGACATGCACACACAAATACGCTCTGGAAACAACTTTGGAAGCTTTAACTTCGCGAAGGGGAAAAACCGAGGGGAATATTTCATCACACCTCAATGAGTGGAGGGTAGTAAATCAGCAGATACTGCTAAGTTTGTTTTATTACTCTTAAAACTTTATTTACAGCTCTCTGTGCAGCAGAGCGGAAGAACGCAGGACGCCGTGAAATCCAGTTGCTGTCAGTGCGGTGGCTACAGAGGAGTGTGGGCGCGGTTAACTTTTTGTCCGGCATAGACCGTGTGGAACAGACAACCCCAGGGACGACACTAGATAACAACCTTCCTAATTATTATTAGACGACATTGTACCAGCATCAGACTGTAATTCTAAATTGTGAATTACTAACTAAAGTAATACAACCGATTATTTAACAGGCATGATTTACAATCTGCATCATATGTAATATTTAATAATGAAAAAATGAAAAAAATATATATAAGGCAGTATTCATATCTTTAGCCTACTCTCCGATTATTATAGACAGTGTTTTCGAAAATTCACCGATGCATCCACCGGTTTACACCGGACGTTTGTTATTCGTTGCTTTACTCTCAACCGGCCTGAAATGTTGGTGTATCCTGGGAATCGGAACGTCAATCGGAGAATTTCCTAACAGAATCACGCAGAGAACGTTTCAAACAACTTAAATAAGTGCGAAAATTTAAATAAATTATTATGCTTGGAATTTTGTTCGCATTTTAAAAAATGAACTTACTGCAAAAGGAAATAATTTATTTAATATGTAAATTTCAGTAACAAACTATATTTAATATCATATGTCACCAAAGTGTTCAATTCGGAATATACACTGATGGATTCACAGCTGAATTAACGAATCCACAGAGAGAGTGCTATTCTATTCACTGCAAATATGAGTTTATAACATAACAAACTGTAGGCATATACGCTATGTTGAACAGAATACAGATAATACCTCAAATTACTTTTGAACAGTTTTTATCGCCTGTGTTCAAACAAGTAATCGAGGACCTCCTCACAGAACGTATAAATATAGTTATAAGCTGTGTTCCGGATTGCATAATTTTTCTAACTTTTACAAATGTTTCCAATGCGTATTTCTACGAAAAGAAAACACACTTCAAACTGTACTCCGAAGTTTTTAAAAATTCCGTCCGCTAATTAAAAACACAAGCTTCTCAAAAGTGCTAAAAATGTCTACCGAGCGGTAAGATCAATAGTTATGATTTTGTTGTGGTACTTTTGAAATGTTCGGTCGTGAAACAAAAATTGGCAAGGAAAAATAGTATTAGTAGGTGTGTAGAGATTTTCAGACAGATCGGTCCTGAGCGCTGGCAAGAAGAGATATGATGTTAGTATGTATCAGTGGTGGAATGCAAGGTCAGGGGAAATGGAAGTACCCTGAACAAACCCGTTGGCCTATGGCGATGTCCTTCACATTCCGTAAATGCAGGAACGTCCATGCTAGGATTCGAAGTCGGATCATTGTAATGGAAGGAAAGTGGCATCATCATGAACCTTTTCAGCTCCTGATGTATTCTGTAATCGTTGTTGTAAATGGTCGTAGTTTAATATACCATGATTCAATTCGTTATGTATAATCTGTGTTTACGCGAGTCTCACGTACATATTTCAATACTCGCAGAGATGCGCCAAAACATTTTAATTGGTGATTAACGGTAAACTAGGAACTTAAAAAAAATCTTTGAAAAAATAGTTACTGACAGATTCTGTATGTAATTTATCATAATAATGTTTGCCTTTCTCAATGATCGGATACAAATCACCAAGTGTAGGTTGAAAATAAATATTTTAGTAAATATAGAATAAAATATTTATAATTTATATACATAAACGTGTAATAGTAAATTTGTAAGGTTTCTACCAACTATGCATTAGATTTTGGTACATTGGTACTCGTAACCACTCCTACGGTCAATTGCTTGAAGCTTTCAATTCGCTTGCACGCTACTTACGGCTACATTTAAATAAAGAGTTCACCAAAACATCAGGTCGGATGTTATTTCTAGCAAACACGCATGTTCTAAAAGATATGCAATTATTGTTGGTTTCCTAATTACCTAAGGTTCTAGTTGTTATGTATAATGTTACGTACTACGATTGCTATCATTCGTAGCTGCTATTACTTTCTGAACATTAATAGTTAAATATTATTTTAACATGCGAATGTCTTTAATTTTGAGTTTCTGTTATGACAGAACTTGGAATTTCCTTTAATAAAGTAGATAATGCTACTAGCGTTCCTCCGTAGTTAATTATAAGAAGCGCAGCGAGCTTTTGTTATTCAGCTAGTATTTCCCTCGAAATTGTCACATTGTATTATTCGTAGACATTCATGTTTATTCTAGTGTCTAGTCTATTCTAAGTATTAGTTAACCCACTGATATTATTTGTAACAAGAAGTTACCTCGATGTAAGTGCAAATTTACGTAACAGTTTATACATCTATAAATAAAAAATCTTGGTAAATAGAACCAGTAGTTAACATAATGTTTTGCATTTTAACTGGCAAGTCGTATTTTGCTCGATTCAGTGCAGTTTAGTTTATTTACTCTGGTAAAATATTTTCCAACATTACGTCTAACATATTCCTTAATTTGAGGTGCGTATTTGTTATATTTTTGGTTGAATACACTGTCTCAAATTAGTTTAACTGCGTTGTTGCTATATTTCAATAAATTTTCAAATACATGTTTTGAATTCGAATGGAGGCCGATAACTATACACAGGAATTTAAACAACTTCTAATATTGGATGATGAGCAGTCAAATAAAAATATTTCGAATAAGTATATTATTTTTTTAAATTTTTTAAATTTGTTCTTAATTCATGCCCGTTGCCCTTCAAAATTAACAACCCTAACATTTTTAGTATGTCTTAAATGTTCGGAAAATATATAGACAAACTATACAATGTGGTTAAATTAATTATGTATTTCTAAAACAATGACTCAAGATCTTGATTATTTTATGTAAAATTGTCTACAAAATGGATGAAACTCATCAAAACCTCTTGAAATTAATGCTCTAATAACGAACAGAAAAATTTTATAAAAATAGGTTTGAATCTGAGTTTCTGGACAATGCCATTAACTTTGAAATGATTTTAGTGTTATCTTAAAAAAATAGTCAAGTTACCAATGATTTATCAGTCAAATATCAGTGTTTTCATTGCAAACCGCTGAAATTAAAATTTGGTAAAATATTTTACATTATATGCCCCTAAATGTATAAAGTTATCACTTTTACGATGGTGGATCTATAACAAAAATTGTATTGACGTCAGAGTAAGGAACCAAGTGCGGCTCCAAGCTCGTACCTTCGGAGGAGATATTGGCATTATCTATCCACCCATCTCACGTATTAAAGAGGGGAGTCCGGGGTTCCTCCCCCGGAAAAAATTAGGACTTCTAGGTGTAAAATGGTGCTATTTAAACAGTTTTGTTGGTACATGAATACATAATTATATATTTCTCAGAAATTCAGTACTATACAGGAAAATGTGACGGTTTCCTTAGATTTTTGGTGGGGAGGAGATATATTCTGATATCCCCCTGCCTGGCTATGCCCCTGCCATCGGATGATTTTCAAGAGTTTAAAATGAACGTTAGTTTAAGAATTTATCTAGTCGACAGTAGTGAAATAGCTAACATACATTTACACAAGTATTTGTTTAAATAAAGATGTCATTATTTTTCATGTAATGCATGTTAACAACTATCGTACCGTGGAATTGTATTATATAATAATGAATGGGGGTTAATTGCCAAGCAATGGTGACGAACGCTATGACTTAGAAGATGGTTACTACTCTTTACCAATGTTTACTACGAGTTAAAATATAAACTAAAACACTTAACAGATGAACGTGTAAGCAATATGATTATAAAAATGCCAAACGACTTTTTACGACGCTTATATAACAAAATTTATTTAGTCGATATTGACTTCAATGTCTCTGTGAACGCGAAGAAGTGCAAGAGCATTCAAATGTTATTCTCCCATCTGAATTCTAAGCCATGTCTTGAGATAAAAAAAAGCATTCTGCCGTTACGAAGCTGATTGGCAAATACAGCAATAAGCAGCAAAAGTTTATGGATATTAGTAAAAAGATCACAGAAGCCACTGAATGCTCGACCGAGCGAAGCTCGAAACACCGAATTAATTTTGGCAGAATAATTTGAAAATGCTAAGACTGCTTTCATTTTCGCAACTGAATTTCTGCTTGCCATCACATTGTTCGATTTCTTCAATGAATTGTTTGAATTTTGATTCAAACATGGGCAACGTCTGGCATTTCACGCAATCTTCAATGTTTCGGTTACAGCCCCTTTAAGTTCTAATGCCATTACAGCACAGCTATCTGTGTTGGTTTTAATTAGCCTATTACAAATTTCTTAAATTAACATACACAGATCAACTAAAAAACGAGAAGCCGAAGAAAAAAATATATTAATACACAAATAGTGTGACAAACATAGAGTAAAAATATTTCAAGGCTATTCCAATACCCTCCCTATTTTTTCAAATGCCAATCCTTGTCCTTTAGCACAAACTAAAGCTCTATCCAGAGCTTTAGTTAGTGAATCTGCTAGGATAGAGCTAGTTGACACACACTTCAAAAGGAGATGTCCGTTTTGTATCTTCTCCCTTAGGAAATTATGACGAACGTCAATATGTTTCGTGCGTTCTTGATAACCTCCACGAGATTGGGGAGTTGTGTTTGAAAAAGATGTATCCTGTGGTGGATCTCCTTTCATCTGGGTCGCTGCCACAATCTGCATCACAATATCCGCTCAGATCCGGGGTTCCTGGATCAATCTTTCCATCAAACTCAAGTTTCCAATTGATGGTCCCCTTTAGGTATCTAAGTTTCCGTTTCACTGCAGCCCAATGTGCCAGTCCAGGAGGAGTTCCAACTGGGTTACATTCTTGCAAGTTGTACTTCATTAACATTTTATCGATGTAACATCTCTGATCAATCCACATTTTCTTGTTCTGACGATCTCTTGTTATTTCAAAGCCTAAAACATGTTTGGCTTCTCCAAGATCTTTCATTTTAAATTCAGTCATAAGTTGATTCTTGAGATCATCTTTTAATTTTACATAATTGGATAGCAATAATATATCATCCACATAAACTGCAACAATTATGATCGTTCTTTCATTGATTTTGTAATATACACACAAGTCAACATCTAACTGCTTCAAACCTAGTTTCTTTAGACTTTTGTACAGCTTCACGTTCCAGACTCTGCTAGCTTGCTTTAGGCCATACAACGATTTTTCAAGCGACACACTTTATTAGATCCACTCATATGTTCAGGCTGACGCATATAAATTTCTTCACTGAGATCACCCTGCATAAAAGCAGACACTGCATCAAGCTAATCTATTTCTAAGTCATGTTCTGCTGCTACAGCAAGTAAATGCCTGAGAGAACTGTAACATATTACTGGTGCATAAGTTTCTTCGAAATCGACATATTTTTTCTGGTCGTATCCCTTAATAACTACACTGTAAAAAAACTTCCTTGAATGTTTAGTTACCATACTTCATCTTGTAAATATGCAAACTTTTAAAGTTGTTACAATACAAGTCCGGTACCTTCGGTATACATTTGACTGTTTTATAAAAAGGTTTAGGAGTGCTACCGTGAATGTCTGGGAAACAATTCTACCATACCTACTTTCTTAGCCCTCCTATACGCATGTCTGGTAAATTTACAAACTATTTTTAGAGTGTAGGCGGGCTCTGTGCTGAACAATTTTTCCGGATGTGTCTCGTTTTGTCTTGAAAACCCACTTACAGCCTAGAGGCATTTTTCCACTTGGAAGATCAATAAGCTCACATGTACAATTTTCAACTAAGGCTTTGTGTTCTTTGACCATGGCTTGGAGCCACAAATCTTTATCTGGGCGTTCAAGCGCTTCTTCTACAGATAATGGATCTCCTAGTACTTGGAGCATTGTAGGGTAGGTCACATAGTCTTCAAGAATCTTTGGAGATCTCTTTTGTCGCTCTCCTCTACCTATACATTGTTGTGGGGGCACGGTTGTGAAAGTTCGTTCATTTTATGAAAATCCGTTAAATTCATCCAATTCACCCTTATGTGAACTATCTGTATTGCCAGAAGAATCACTCAATGAATTTCCACTTTCAGAGTCTGTGGCACATGGAATGACGAGATCTAGTGTCTGTGATGGTGTGGTAGCCTCAGTTTGTTTACTGGGTTCTTCCAGAAAGTTGAAAATGTCTCCCTTTTGATCACATTTTTTGCCATCCCTGAAAAGCAAATGACCCTGTTCCATCTCTGAAAATACACACTTCTTGAAACGAACACTTCATTCTTAACCGGATCATACAAGCTATATGCCTTGCATTCCAAACCATACCCAAGAAATATGCATGGTCTATTTTGTTTGTCTAGTTTCTTCCGGTTATCTTTTGGTATGTGAGCAAATACTTTGCATCCAAATATTCTGACATGCTTTAAGGTTGCTACTTGCGGGCCCACGTCTCTTCAAATGTTCTTTCAAGACATTTGCTAGGTGAATGGTTCAACAATTACACAGCCGTTTATGCTGCTTCTGCCCAGAATATGTTCGGAAGTGCACATTCAATCAGCATGCAGCGTGTCTTCTCTAAGATAGTGCGGTTTAGCCTCTCTGCTCTGCCGTTTTGTTTAGGAGTGGATGGAGTAGAATTCTGATGCTGAATTTCTACTGACTGCAACACATTTAACATATTATTGTTACAGTACACCCCTCCATTGTCAGTCCTCAGAGCCTTTATTCTCTGTCCCATCATATTTTCAACAAAGGCTTTGAAATTCCTGAAATATTCCAAGACATTGTCTTTACTTTTTAAAATATAAACAAATGTCTTGTGGCTAAAGTCATCAAGATAGGCGAGCATGTAACGAGACCCTGACAGTGACATTTCTTCAGTAGGACCACAAATATCCGAGTGTACAAGTTCAAATACTCTACAAGCTCGTGAATTACTTTCTTCAAACGGAATATTGTGACTTTTACCTCAAACACATACCTCACAGAGAGAATTTTCTGAGTTGACAATGGGATAATCAACTCTGTGAGCTAGACACCATTCTTTAATTTATTTAGACTAGAAGAATTTACATGCCCCAGTCGCCTATGCCACAGATTTTCATCAGCTCTTGGAGAGTAACTGGTATGATTGAGCATTGCCAGATAATGATGACTGTTATCTTGTGTATTCAGCTTAAAGAAATTATATGTGAGCGTTGTACAGTCAATGTCAGTGTTATTTTTGATAATCACTCTCGCACCTTTGGAATCAAATACTGCAGTGTTTCCAATCTTAACTATCTGACCTTCTGACAGAAGATTGATCCTTAAATCAGGAACGTAATATATGCTGCTTACTTTAACTTCTGATGGCTGTTGTGAAATTTTAACTGGTAAGTTAACATCACCAATACTGTCAGTGACCATCTGTTCGTTGTTTGCAGTAGTGATGCTTTACTGATCTGACTTCCTTTCTTCTTCCAGTATTTCTCGGTTGAAAGTCATGTGAGCTGAGCAACCTGAGTCAAGAAACCACGAGTTTTCTTTTGATGACATTTGTGCAGAGAAAGTACTAAGCATGGAAGTCTTATTACAGGTATCACGTCTGTGGAACTTTTGTTGTGTTTCTTCTCATCTTCTGTTACAATCTCTAGCCATGTGACCATGCCTATCACACAAAAAACAACGTGGGCCCATGAAATTACCTGAATCACGACTTGGAGGTGGTCCACTTTTTCGACTGCGATTGTTAGTACCATACATTGCAAGCGGTTTATGCTCATCAGATTTTATCACAGGTATATCTTGCAATAACTTGGTCTTGATTGAATCGGAAGTCACAGCTATTCCAGAACTTTATATTCCCATTACCATGGGCTCGTAGACATCGGGTAATCCAGCCTACAAAATCGTTCCAATCTATTCATCACTCACTTTCAATCCAATGCTTTACAATTAGTGAGATGTGTTTACTAACGTAATCTTCAACTGAACGACTATTTTAAAGTGTCGTGATTATTAGAATACGCAAAAGACCTACACGTTTTGTTCATCCAGTTTCTTGAAAAACCGCGATTAGTTTGTTCCAAGCTTGCTTGCCAGTAGTAGTCGTCTGAACATGAACATAATTTATAGGCTCAACTAAAATAACTATTTTGGATCTTGCTTTGACATCTATCTTCTTGTCTGGATCATCACTGATAACACAGTCCCATAATTCTTCATGTTCAAGATACGTCTGTGCAGCGAAGTTCCACGTATCAAAGTTCTCGCGACCTTTAAGCTTCTCAATCGGTGGTAGCTAATAACCGAACATCGCTAAAACATTACTTGTATCATCACAAATGCACATAGATCATATCCTGGGCCCATAACCTGTTGGTTTTAATTAGCCTTTTACAAATTTCTTAACATAATTTACAGTCATTACATAACATACACAGGTCAACAATAAAACGAGAAACCAAAGGCAAAACTACTAACACAAATAGTGTGAAACAAGGAGTAAAAATATTTCAAAGCTATTCCAATAATCTGTACTAATGCCGATACATTTTTTTCTAATTATAGACACTATTTTTGGCACATATCAATGACTGTGTGCAAGTGCCTTTTCTATCAGATGTTTGGGTTCATTCGCAATATCAGGTTTAATTGCATTGTATCAGTCTGTGAAAGTGATAAAAAGTCTTCATGTACAGTGTTTATACGAACATAATGCAAAGAAAAGTGTTAACAAACATAATGTAAAGAAACACTCTGCTGGAAACGTCTGTGGTTTCGTCAAAAATAATAGAGAATCAGTCTGCTCTGCAAGTTCGCTCAACTATTTTTTCTCGAATTTCCTCTGAACAGCATTTAATCACGTCATTTTGAGTGTTTTTACCTATGTATGTGGCAGTCGAATTTGCTGTCTGTAAACGTTTTTCCAGAGCAGTATCGCCTGCAGCCACACGAAACCTAAAAAGAGCACGAAAATTCCCATCGTTCGGTACAACTTTGTCTGAATCAGTGTTTGGACTATCACTATCCCCGCCAAATAAATTTACATCGTCGCGATGTCCGCGGAGGGGTATATTTTGTCGGCCACAAAATATCACAGTGTCTACGATCGATTGTCAACGAAAACGATTTTTCCGTACTGGAATTAGTCTCTGCGAATTGACTTGGATAACTAATTCTAGTTGAGATTCATATGTCCGAATAAAGTTTTGTGCGGCTGCCATTGAAGTTTTATGATACTCAAGACTCTCATACATAGGGAGAGCTCCAACTTTCCCAAAAAGTTTTGCAAAACACTTAAAGTAAAGTCCTTGATCAAGATCTGAGAGCACTAACTAGTTGTGGTTGTTTAAATGTTGGTTTTCAACGAAACAATGAACTTCCCGATCACATTTCATGTGAACCGAATGTGGGAACATATAGATTTCAGCCGGCTTCCAGCGATCTAGTAAAAGTTTGTATCTTGTGAAATTGTCAAGTTTGTGCATTTCGCGGATGTAACGACCAATGCCATGGTGCACACAAGGTCCACACTCACTCTTCTCACCAGAGACTGAGAGCAAAGGTTCCAACAGGGCTAGCTGACGAAGACGAAGGCAATATTACTGCCTGTGCCGAATCTGATGGTGATGCGTCGTAGCAATGAGGACGCGAAGAGGTGTCCGGCGGAAGGACAGAAATATCGTTACTCTGCAACTGAGATGGAGACTCTACAGCTACTTTCTTGAAAAATGCTGTAATTGGCTGCAAATACGATAGTTTTTTCCCCCGCTACCACCATCTCGTGGCAGTGGTGGTCGCTTTTCATCCTGTGCAACGTAGAAGACACTGTTTTTAAGCTTGTGGCCACATAAATGGAATTGACACTTCAGCAATCTATGATTCTGATAGAAAATGCTACCAGTTCCTAATTAGAAAGTTTGTAAATTGTTAGAAACTGTCACAGCACTACAATTAAGCGATCCAGGTTCGCACCCGAACAGGTCACTCAGAATTTTCGTAAGTGAGAATCGTGCCAGACAATGTCACTGGTCGGCGGATTTGATTAGCTTTCACCTTCTTCGTCCGCCCTTTTAATATGGTGCTGCTTCACATTCATATAATTCACCCTCTTCGGTTATCAAGATCATAGCTGTTACGAGCTTGCAGCCACCCACATCTCTTCACTTCACGAGGCAACGCAGATGTTAATGCATATTCCAGTATCGACCTTATCATTTATAAAGAAGTAAGTAATTAAGTAGACTAAAAAATGAAATGTTTGATAAGAGAAGAATAACAAAGTATGCATAACTCGCCAATATTTAAAATATTTACACAAACCCCTGACTCATGGGTAACTAAATTTCAAATCGATCAGACCAGTATAATTGCTCACATTCACTCTAAAGATATCTAGGATTCATCGTTTAAGTTGTAAATAAAAACAATGAGTATGTAGCTGTATTCAGTACATCGTTGCTAAGCAACACTACCTGGAATAAATAGTTTTAAAAAATAGAAAAAGCTCATTATCTTTAAACGGCAGAACAGATTTCCTTGAACCATAGCTAAGAACCATATCGATCTCGTCAGCTTTCAAACAAATAAAACCGCTTCAAAATCGGTCCATTCATTTAGGAGCTACACGATGCCATAGACATACAGATACACACAGATATACCCACATACACGTCAAACTTATAACACCCCTCTTTTTGCGTTGGTGGTAAAAAAAAACACACGAAGCTATACGCTGCAACAAATAAAACTGATATCTTAAAGTAAGATATATAAATTTGTATTAGTCAAGACAAATCGACTAGATTTTTTTACCTGACGAGACATAGAAACAGGAAAGAGATAATGGTGACACTGGTTATGCTCATCAAAACAATAAAATACGAGATGGCACAACACTAGCACGCTGTACTTGCAGTTGAGATGACGCGGGTTCAAATCCCATTCATGAATCCTGCCATCCTGATTTAGGATTACCATGGTTTCCTGAGTCATTTGTTGGAATGATTCACCCGATGGGGCACGAAACGTAGCCTACATGTTGTATATAAACCACCCCAGGAAGTACGTTTTATTTATGGGAAACAGTTGAACGAATGCCCAACATTTATTTATAGGAAAGGAACACATACTTCAGACGAATCAAAAATGTAAGTTTCATGATCTCTTGTTTAACATCATTTAAGAGGCTGCGTCACCTAATTTGTTAACAATAATCATTTTCGTTTAGTAAACGAAGGAGGTAGGGATAACCGGCAATGTTTTCTTATATATAGAGATGAAAAAAAAATTGCGAATAATGGCCTGCATGTTAGAATCGAATTTCCTATGCATACTAAAGCTCCGACCATTTGTCCATTAGCTGCTACTCAGTGGAACAGCAGACAATGAATGAATAGATGGGGCTTGAGTATGCAAAGGATATTTGATTCTAACATGCAGGTCATTGAATTCGCGAAAATTCATCATCTCCACTTACAGAAACATTAAATTTTACTATTAGGTGCGAATTATAGGATGAAATCGGTGCTAGGAGTTATTTAGTGCTTATAAATTGGCTAGAGAGAATTAATGTATACAGAATGTCCCGATAATACATTCCGATATTTACACGTATTGTAGTATGCAACAAAAGAAGACGAAAACATGTTGTGCACTGTCCACCTGAACTCAATATTAAGGGCGTTATGATCAGTCAAAGATGAACGTTTGAAACCGTAATTTCGCAAAATATGGGAAACTACGCCCTATACAAAAACTATATTGTCCGCATTGCGTAATGCTATTGGGATTGTCAAACCAACAGCATATGGTGCTTGATACCTTCCACCCTTAGGAAAATAGCAGGGGTAGCTACTCCCTAATTGCATACAACCTTTTTACCGTCAGGTTTTCGATACATTTGAAGATGGTTTGTTGAGTAATGTTACCTGTGTAACAAAAAAAATGTGCTCCTGTTGCAACTGTCCTGGAGCCATCGTTTTCGTTCAAATCACAAATGAAGCTGCAGCAGTACTCTCAGATGCAACTAATAATAAGTGTCATGTCGATGTTCGACACTGTAGTGCACATGCACAAAGTGTTGCGTTTGTTCGTAGGCAAATAACCACTGGGTTATGGAATAGTACGTGTAGTGTCCATTGTTATGATATTGCCTGGAAAGCCGGACAGCGAGGGAGGTTCGAGCTGTAATTAGGTCAGTCGGAATAAAGTGAACACTCAAGATTTAACCTTTGAAAAAAAACCACTATCAATATTAATAATAATTACATTACTGTTTGTATGGTTGGCAGCGAATCATTGCAAGTAGTTCAGTGTATTTTCTTATTTGACTACAGTAGTAGTGAAAGAACATCAAATGCGTTCGACCTCTGTGTACATAATATACTTCACACAGCCAGTACACCTGTGTCCATAATACATACAAAAGCCGTAAAAAGACTTCGTGTTGCAACACACAAAACTTTACTAATGTTTTCCCAACTCACGATATCATTATTAATAGTTGCTTCTGGGACTACCGCTGCAGCTTCATGTGTGATTTGAACGAATACGATGGCTCCTAGACAGTTGCAACAGGAGCACCTATTTTGTTACACAGGTAACATTACTCAACAAACCACCGTAAAATGTATGGAACAGCTGACGGTAAAAAAGATGTACGCAATTTGGGGGTAGCCACCCCTTCTATTTTCCTAAGGGCGGAGTGTATCAATCACCATATGCAGTTGGTTTGACGGTCCCAATAGCATTAAGCAAAGCTGACGGTATTGTTTTGTATGTGGCGTGGTTTCCCATATTTTAGGAAAATACGGTTTTAAACGTTCATCTTTTACTCGTTACAACGCCATTAATATTGAGTTTAAGTGAACAGTGCACAACTAGTTTCCGTCTTCTTTTGTTGCATACTTCAACCTGTGTAAATATCGGAAAGTATTTTCGGGACACCCTACGTATAACATATATATGCAGTAAAACACATATAATTGATCCAACTTAAGAATTTTTTCTCCTCCATCATAATATTGAATAATTTTTAATCCGTATATAGATACAGTAGTACTTAGACTCTTTTGATGGGTTTTCTTGGTTAATAAGTTAAATTTTTTCTGACGTTTCAAGAAGTTTTTAACAGGACAGTACTGTATTAAAATTTGCCCTTTTCTTGTCCCGAGAAAAATTTGCTGCGATATGGTGATTTTTGGTTTTTTCATGCTTTCGAAGATATAAATGATTTTATTACCTTCTCAAAAAATGTTATATATTATTCAGACATACAGAATATTCATAAAACATTTCCTGCTGTAATTTTGTACAGAACAACGAATAACTATGGATAGCATAGAGAAAAAAATTTTTCCTCAACTGTTTCCAGCGCAATGTATAATTGTAATGTATTTATATCGTTATGATCGTAAACCATCGTCTGCATGAATCTAAAGTAGCCGTTGCTGCATTTTGTTACAGACTTAATTTCGTTTCAAAATATAGAAGTAAAAATGTGAAGTACATAAATTTTACGAAACCTATTTTATATGTGCAATTATAACTAAGAGTTAGTGAAGAGAGAAGCGATTTGGGCAGCGTTCAACATCAGGGTCTTCAGCGCTGGTGAGGGGTGACATGAGGTGGGTATGGAGCGGCATCGGAATGAAGGGGTGGAGGAGGCGGGAAATCCCTGAGAAGGCCTGCCAATTGGTGGCATAATCCGGCACGATTCCCACATGCTACAATCCGGGGACCGGCCCCGCCGGGAATCGAACCCGAGTGGCCTTGGTGAAAGTCGAGTGCTCTGGGCATTGCGCCAACCTCAGCCGCATCATATCTGAGAGAGCTTTTGGCATTTTTTTTTAGTAACTCTGAAATTTTATTTTCTTTCTTTCTATTCTACATAAATATTTTAAAGAAGGCCATGAATATTGAAGAGAACGAAGTTACAACTTTGAAAAGCGGGCGACTCTCGTAATTTTAATGGCTTTTTGGTACGCTAATTTAACGAAAACCATCAATCTCTCTAAAAAGTTTTTTTGAAAACGTGCACCCTTCCAACACAAACACGCACATTTAATTAATACACACACAGACGCAGAGGTTCCCAACATGTTAATATAGATACGTGCTCTAGTGTGAAGAATTCCCATCAGCTTATGAACGTGAAACGGTATTTTAAAATGCAAAAAACGTGATTGATACACATTCTCTTGCTGAGAATGTAAGAGTCAGATTTAGAACCACTGCCATTTTAGCAGTTTTTCACTATTTAATGTCTATAATACAACACGATATATATTTAAGTGAAAAGTGGCGTCTACAGATAAATTTTTATGGAAAGAAACAATGTCCTCAGAAACGTTACTTAGGCTCTGTAACCATCTAGAAAGGGTTACTAAAACAGAGAATGGTTATCGTGTATTTAGGGCCTTACAGACTTATACCTTGACGCCCAAACACTGATTCTACAGAAAACATCTTGCTAGAGATTCTCTTAAAGTCCCACAGAAAAATGACCATAAAAACAATTCACTCCCGCTCAGCACTCCATATAGAGGTGATGCTGCTAGCGTTGAGCGTGGCCGTTTACCTCCGGGACATAGGCCACAGAAGTGGAGGAATTGAGTCAGGTATATTTGATGTGGGAGCAACTGTTGGTGTTTGCGATTGAGCCGTTCAAGCAGCAATGATGAGACATTCGTAACTTTATATTAGGCTTTACATCTCGTCGACACCAAGGTTATTAGAGGCTTTTACGCAATGGCTGATTTCAGATAACCATAGAAAATGGAAATTGAATTTCCGGAACCAGTCCCGGGTCTTGACAAATGAGTGTCCAAGCTGCTGTGTCACAGGTCTCGCTACTGACCTTGTAGACGTCCAGCTGACCGCAGAAGACGTCGAACTGGTTGTAGAGGCTCTCCAGCATGTTGATGACCATCATTGGCGTGGCAGTCGAGCAGATGGACGTGAAGCCTACAATGTCGCTGAACAGCATGGTCACATTGTCGTGTGCCTTCGCCTCTATCGCCTCGCCTGTAACACATTCACCCCCACATCATCTGGTTACCATCCTACCCGTGCCTACCACTAACTTTGGTCATTAAGGCCATTCACCCTTGTATCTACTGACTATACGATAATTATTATTTAAAGCTTACAAGAGAACATATACCAAGAGTATTTTTGGAATTTTAGTTTAAAATGGTATTTGCCTTCATAGCTATCGTTTTAAAGACAAGAAGTTATACGGTTTCGACCAGTAATAACAAATACTTCGTTTGTTACATAATTTGCTGAAACCTTGAAAAAGTTAAACAACGTTATAACAAACATTTTAAACAAAATGGCCGAATATATTTTCGATATCCGCTCTCGTTGAAGATTTAAAAACATCTTCGCGAAAACAATATAAAAACGAAATACTGGGCGAAGTGGAACTGAAGAAAATAGTTTGGGAGTAATGGTCGGAATGATCATTAAATTTGGCGGACAAAACCATTATCTGAGTCCAGAACCGTTAAATACTTTAACAGAAGTAAATTTTTATAAATATCTATGGCAGACAGCTTTTGAGTCTTTTTATGACACGAAAATACTTTCTGTTATTACTTTTCTGGGTGTTGAAAAAATTCTTATAATGTCCTATAGCAACGTAGGTAGCAGAGAGATGAGAAAAAAAACCATGACGGCATATATACCGGTTTTACATGTAAGTAGACTCAGTGTAATTATAATAACGTACATCCCTACAATTTCTCTTGCCAGGACTTTGGGATGGATGACACCCGTAAGAGTATGTACGTGGTGAATGGACGGTATTTTAGCGAGCCGCGTTGATTCTTTTCCACGCGAAACGCTAAACGTATTCACAAAATATGTACGAAAGAAAGCATGCTTTAAACTATATTTCTAACGTTTGGAAAATACAGAATGTTTATTATAAACATAATTTTTAGGTCCCTCAAAGTGGCTAAAAATTGCTTTTTTAGACTGGCGTAAATACGTAAATACCGCTTGCATTCGTAAAACACAACACCATGAACATGCCGTGAAAGTTTCCACAAATTAAATTGTAGGGTCGCCGCTTCAAGTCCCATGGGAAAAAAAGCCAAAACGAAAGCACTGCGCGCAAGTTAAGCGCGCAGCGAACATAAGCGAAGCAGCTACTGTCGAGTGTGGCAAACTGAACCTTATCACTGGCACATACTAAATAGTAATACAGACGTGAAATGACGTGGCGGCTTGTTTGATACGGGCGAACTTCTCCGCTTATTGGTTGCCCGAGGCTGTTGATTCCAGCCCCGTGTCTGTTTGGCTCCTGCGTATTAGAGCAGGTTTCCTATTGTTAGGGCCCGGTAGTTTTCGCGAAAAGATTTTTGCAGCACTCTGTTTCACTGCCTTACGTGCACACCTGCATCTCTGCTTTGTGGTCAGTGATTGGATGCCTTAACATTCAACGTCTGGAGGTTAAACCGGCAAATCATATACGTGTTGTGTCACAGTTATCCGTGTACTGATTGGCACAGTCAAATGAATAACAACTC
>PNEQ01044206.1:0-18478 GCA_003012365.1 Medauroidea extradentata
ATTTAGTGCAGTTATCCTTGTGCCAGCATGGCTGCATGAATATTTGGTAGGTTTTCCCGTTTCTTGCCGTCTCGAGCCCACGACGAAGAGAGAAGACTTGTGTATCTACCGCTGAACTGAGCCAGCTAGCCGAGCGAACCAATAAGCGAACCCCAGGGAGATTAGAGGTAGATAGGTATTAAGTGTGGCACCACAACAGTAGCCAACAGTGTTGTTACGCGCTAAAATTTTCCCTGTGGAAAATTTTCAATGGAAGGAGATAAAAATACAAAAATTGTTCAATTATAGATATAATAATTCAACAGAAGATTCAAAATATTTTTACTAAAGGGTTAAACGAAAATATATTTACTGGTAATTTTGGTCCAACAATGACAGGTACACACCAACGCATCCGTAGGTAAACATGAGTAGTAAATACCAGAGATTGTGTTACGTGTACAGCAGTAAGTAACCTAAATTTATCTGTGCAGTACCGTATTGTTAGGACATTTTTGATGAGTTGATTTTGCTTACTATAAATATGTATTCATTACATGATGTATGGATATAGCGCACATATTCCATAACATGTACAAGAAATATAAACCAGTATGTAAACCTTAATAATTGCCTACATACTTTTTTAAAAACACTTTTTTTTACCACAATAAGAAATTTAACAGTAACATAAAAAAAATATTGCTAAAATAAACCAATGTGAGATATTTTAGTTTATACGGAGAAATGTCGGAAAAAAGATGTAGAAATAATAGCACGTATCAGAAGACAAAACTAAGCAGTGCATCACTTGAATACATATATCTGCATGACCATTTGTCACATATTCACATTCACTACAAAGATACCAGTGGAAAGCTAAAAACATGCTAAAAATGTTTTATCTGAAGTGTTTTACTATATCTGTGGTACTTACGCCTCTAGAGAGAGAGAGAGAGAGAGAGAGAGAGAGAGAGAGAGAGAGAGAGAGAGAGAGAGAGAGGTTTTAGTATTTTGAGTTTTAGTCGTTTCGTACACCACTGGAAGTCAGTAATAAAGTCCACAATTTTTCTTGAATTTGAGACCTTTTTAAACTTTGTAGCTTTAGCAGTTTATGAATAACAATTGTTTCAGTGGTAACTCGCACATCATCTCCAGCATCCCAGATATTTAACCCCCTGGAATTCCAGGAAGCAGACAGGGGAGAGTTAGGGACTTTTGATATGTAAAAAGTTGAACAACTCTGCCTATTTACAACTTGACGCTATTTTTCATAAGGTTCTGTTAAAGTTTTATCTAAAGTAACTGGGATATTAATTAATAATTTTACACACTTCACTTTACTGCTTTTGCTAACATAAAAATTAAATACTGCTACAAGCCGCGACTATGAAATGAGCAGAGTAAGCTGATACAGTGCAGCCGAACTAAAGGACGTCGGTCACGTTTCCCTTTGTGTCGCGGTGACCATCTGCACGCCTGTCTCGAGTTTGGGAAAGACTCAGATAACAGTAGATATCACGACCTAGAGAATTATTGTGCCTACTAATTGCTCCATGATTGTACTTTGACCCTGATGTGACGTGTTTTTCGCAGCTCTGACTAAGAGAGCTGCAGCAATATTTTTGGACTCTTGATTAAAATTACATAAGGGAGTTGTGCCATAGGTTGACAAAGTTTTTTACTAGAGGCATCTTGTGTGTGAGTGAGTCATGGTGACAGTGACACGTTGCAAGCGGTATACAAGAGAGTTCAGCGATATTGTTTGCTCCGAGGAGTAGTGTCGACGAGGGCATTCTGGAACTTCACGAGGACCATCTACTCCGAGCTAGGACATCGGGTTCACCATTTGTGAGTGGCCAGAGCGACATTTTATGAACAGAGAACTTGTATAGAGGCCTGTGACTATATTATTTTGAATTAATAACCATTTTGTACACAGTAATTATTTGTTTTGTTTGCTATTAACATGTGATATATTGGTGACTAACAAAAACATTTATTTAGTAATGATTGATCGTTAGAGACATCTAAGCATTCTGGCATATATAACTGTAAATAAATAAGGCATCGCTCTACTCATTTTCTTTTATTTAATCAAAGACCTCCATCCCTCAGCATACCTAGACCAACTTGTACCAATACCAATACATTCACGTACAGCTACCGGTAGTTAGTGGATATCTGAGTGCGGGGAAGTACGGTAAGCAGCTTGGCCAGGGAATAAATGGATACAGGCCTGCCGTTTTAACGGATTATATCCATTTTAACTGATATTTAACGGTTAAAACGGACAGAACTACAATGTTAGATATTTATGGATATTTCTGACACCTGTCTTTACCAACAATTGACACAGTAATTAGCGACGCACATGAATGGATTAACAAGATTCCATAATCTTTTTCATGTTTACTTTAAACCTAGAAATATTTCCATTTTACTTTACTCCAAAATAAATAATAAAGGAAATATTTTTAAAACCCCTCATAATATCTACACCCCACATTCTGGGTCAAATATTTGGTAAAAAAAATTCAGCAATTATGTTAATAAATACGGGTATTTACATTTTATATGCGGTGCCATGATACAAGCAAACTAAGTTCCATTCGAGGCCATAAATAAACTTTTGCAGATATATTAATTTTTCAACAATAAGTAGCCGGTTGAACATGTTCTTAGTTTCTCTCAACTCGTTCTACAAATTTTTCCAAGTAGGAAAACAGGCGGAAAGTTTCACTGCTATTTTAACGAAACATGTTAGAAAATAATTCAGTCTGTAAAAAACATAGTAGATGATTTCCTGTATAACATCTAAATTTTTCACAGTACGTACTATAATACATAATTTACTGTATATATTAATTTCACTATCGAAATTCTACGGGAAGAATCTTCTAAAAATACTTAGGAAAGTACGTAGATGCAAGTTGGCAATATTACAGGATTTTACAGGATTTTTTTTTAATGCTAATTACAGGATTTTGAAAGTGAACTTG
Source organism: Medauroidea extradentata (assembly GCA_003012365.1). NCBI lineage: Eukaryota > Metazoa > Arthropoda > Insecta > Phasmatodea > Phasmatidae > Medauroidea > Medauroidea extradentata. Next base: position 2,982 of record PNEQ01044206.1, read on the forward strand.
GTGGCAGCCCTGGGATACATGCTAGTGACTGTTTTACAAACAACAGGTATGGCTGACTACAGATGGGAAGAATGGTTGTTTAACATGTATCAATTAATTTGGCTACATCCAACTAAATTATTTGTTCAAAATAACAGCATGTGTAGTTCATTTTATTCTTTATTTTCTCCAACATTTCTGTTCATTAAGGGGCAGTTTCTCAATGTCTGATTAAAACCTTGGTTAGCTAATCTTGTGATTATATTTAACATATTAAGTGGTGATTAAACCTGAAGTGTTTCTCAATGTACTCTAATCTTATGTTTAGCTAAGTATCGGTTAAGGTAAATGTGGCAACCATGCAATGCCGTATCAGCTTTTTATTGGTTGCAGTGAAGAGTTTTATTTTTTTATTTAGTTGTGCTGGTTAGCTGTGTTTGTATACATAATGGCCACGTGCTGAAAATTGTTGTTTCTTTGTAAACAGATATGCTAATTCCTCTTGCTCAAAAATATGCCCGTATCATAGAAAACAAAAAAAACTGACACCCTAACTTAGAAACAGCAAGAAGATACATGGAAGACATTAAATGTAGAATTTAATTTATCTAGGAACCTATATGTGTAACATAACCTACAAAATTATGTAACAATAACATAACCTACAATAGGTATCTCTATATATAAAAATGAACTCTGACTAACTGACTGACTGACTGACATATCAAACTATGAAATACAATTACTACTACTAAAATCACTAACTGATAATAAAAAAAAACTTTTTATTGAGAGGATTGTTAAAAAGAGATATATTATTATGATTTTCTTTGTAAATTGTATGGCAATGGACTGCGATTTTTGCCACAAAATTACTTTTGCGGGTTGGTGATTTCAACTAAAGTAATTATGTTCAAATTATTATAAGAAAATTAATTTGTTTTTTTTTAAATAATCTTTTCATACAAAGAAAGCTGAACCAAGAAACTTCCAGCACAAATAATGAGCCTACTTTACTCAGTTTTGGTGCAAATTAACCCAAAATCTTGAATGATTAACTGTTGAAATATTAAAAAAAAAAAATGTGTACAATCGAACTAGTACTAGTTAATTATGACATACAATCTACCAACCGTCAAGACCTTGCTATTACGAATTGATCAAAATTGTATCATTTCACTCTTCACAAATGCTCTCAACCAATTAGTACCCTTTAGCACCTGTTGTGACAAATGTGCTGAAGTACTAGCCTCTACAACTAGCTACACAGATTCAGCATACCCATCAATATTTTAAGTCAATGAATGTTTGCCAAAGTATGAAATACACTCACCTCAACGTTAGAGTTCTCCATGCCGACAGCCAACCACTCGCCGGTGGGACAGTAACCCAGGGAAAATATCTGGGAGGAGAAGTCGTGTTGTTGCAGCTGGCGACCTTCTCGCAAGTCCCAAGATCTGACGGTGCTGTCGAGGCCCCCTGTCCACAGCTTGGTGCCATCTGCTGAGATGTCTATGCATGACGCTCCATCTGTGTGACCCTGAAACTGTCGCACCAGTGTCTGGTTGTGCAGGTCCCATACTGCGATGTTACCATCCGAGCAGCAACTGAAGCACACCTGCAATCACATCCCACCTCAAACTTACAACACTTACAACGTAACAAACTATCTGCTGAACAGCTACTACTATTTACTTTTACTCTACAGTAGCTTCACAATCACAAAATCTAGAATGAACATTGGGCACTTAATGGTATACTACTGTCGTAAATCTTAAATCAATGCACAAATCTATGCTGCCCAAGGAAACTTTAAAAAAGAGTCTCTGGTCTTCTGGATGATACTGGTACTGGTGGTCACACATTCTTGGAATGGTACGTACATTTCCTTTACCACAGCATAATCTTATGTTTTAAGCAAGCAGGCTTAGAAGTTCGTCATTGCAAAATATGTAGTCACGTAAGAACTTGAGAAGAAAGCAAACATAATGCAATGGTAACATTATAACATAAACATGTAAATTCCATAGTCAATTAGATTAATGGTATCATTGACATTTTATGGACAAAACATTTCATTACTATCTATTACAAAACACATGCTACATATTATAAAAAACATAATTTTACCACTTCAAAAACAAATTACATTGTTTTTAGCGTGTGGTCTGGATCAGCTGTTACTTTATAACCACCCAAAAATAATTTTAAAACATCTTTAAAATATCTATAAATAAATGTTCAAATGTTTACAAGCAACATTCAAAATGTAAAATTATATATAAATAATATTTCCATACAACTTGTCCAGAATGTTCTTTTGAAATTAGGCCTGTACACAATAGTAAATAAAAATAATAATGCTATTAACTACACTAGAATGACTATGAAACAAAATTAGACAGTAACCCACAAACCATCATCAAATTATTAGAAGACTGTACCATATGTACAATTTCATATGTGTGGCGTTTTTATCAGACGTAAATACTATAAGAATTGTAATTATACAATACTGTTAAATGTATTATAGTAACACAACCTGTGATATATTTGCATGTACTGTATAACTAAAAAATATTAACATTTACATCAATAAAACCACATACTTAAGCAAAAATTACTTTTTCAGTTATACCAGCAACATGCACAATACAGTAGTGGTGTAATGATAGGCCTAATATTATTTCCACCCCCATCAACTCACAGCACACAGTACTGTTATTAAGTTAATTCTACTACAAGTTGGGAAATTCTAGAGACTATTTGCACCGCTAGTAGCACTGATTGGGTCAAAATAAATTGTGGACATTTCCAGTTTCCATCACAATAGAAGATTACTTATGTTTATCTTTCTAAGAAAGTAATTAAAAAAGAAACTGGAAAAACTTGCAGCAAAAAATTACATTAGTGTACTTATTCCAACACTAATTCAACAACACGAAACTACCACAACCACACAACATTCCACAAAATACGTAATACACATACACGTTACCTTTTAAACTGTGTCAATTTAAAATAAACATGTCACATTAATGTGCTGTCTGTCTGAATGTGTAAATTTCAACCATTTGTATCCATTGGAAAATTTCATATTTTATTTTACCCCAACCCAACACCTTGGCAACTATCAAAGGAAATTTTTCCTACCTAAAGTCATCCATACCAAATAAGATATATTTCCAAATTTGTAAAATTAAAAATAACTAGAGCTAGAACAGTTGAGGGACAGAGTAGTTCATTCTCTTCACCTTTGTGTCTGGGCTGATTGCCAATGCGTAGCAGGCAGGAGCATTGGACGTAAGCTCAGCCTTGATGCGCGGTGTTGGAGACACCAAATCCCAGATACTCAGGTTGCTGGCCTCTCCACCCACTATCAGAGTGCGTCCATCTGGCAGCAGCTTTACAGACCGGATGTAGTTGTCCCTTTGCTGCAACATACAGTCACTAAGTTCAGCAAATTGCTTAATGTTAAGGAATGAGACACAGGACAAATTCTGAAGTAGTTTGCACATTTAAAAGCAACATATACAAAGGTATTAGCAGACTTAGGACTTCCCATTGCGCAGGAAAAAAAAAAAAAAAACAACAAGAGGGGCAAATCCATAAGACTTAATACAGTAAAAGTTCATCTTGTCTGCTATATAGGAATCTTTAAGTTCTCATTTATTTGAACTTTTTGTGTGTAACATCCTGAAGATTAAATTGTAATTCATAAATGTATATACGGTAGTTATCTGTAACATATGTACTGCAGTATAAACACGATATGTACTTGAAATACTGTTTTAACTTTTAGTTCTATTGCATTTAGTCAAATGTATAATTTATATACAGTTTATTCTATAAACGAGTGCAAATATTTGACAGTTCGAGTTCCGCTGACACAGTTCTCTGCGGTTCATTGTACATAAGTATTTCGTTACCTGGATTTCTAGCACTGTCAGCATTTTATTTTAATTGTCAGTCCATCATTAAATCAGCTGAGACATTGCACCACTGAAATAAAATATTTAATTAAATTTATAAAAAAAGCTGTCAAAGAAATGCATTATTCATGGAAAGAAATGCATTATTCATGACATGAACATTTACAGTATAAAATTTTAAATACAGTAGTTTGTCTACATGTACTGAATTTAAAGGCACCTAAAATTTTGAGTAAGAAATGTTTAAAAAGGTTACAATTAGGTACTGAACAATTTATAAAACACCTGTAAATTAACAAAAAGGACAACTTCTTAAAATGGCATTGCATATACGTATTTACGGTCCAAATTTATATTTTGAGGTTTCTGGAGGTCAACAAAGAATTTTCTTATTGAATAAACAGCCTAGCTACCAAACACCAACCAAAAATTATGTTGTAAAAATCTGTTTACAACTTGTGTTGTAAATAACAAAGCCCACGGCTGAGTAGCTGAAATGACATGTGCCAAGTCAGTGGCCAACATGAGATGACGTTAGAATCAATTCATAGCAGTACAATGAGCCAGGAGAAGCCTGACACAAGCACACAGCAAGCCAGCTTACAATATCTGTTGTCTGACCAGTGCAGCAAGTGGAAGAGCAGAACGAAGTCCCTACTGGTAAGAGAACAGGAACGAGGGCCCCTTTATGTGTCTCCCTGCCCTCTTCACTCCAAACAATGACTCTCAAATATATAATGAAAGATTGAGACCTGATACTTAATGACAATAAATAGGTGCATGGACTTCACAAATGGCCAGCTTCCAATAAGCAGTATACTCAGAGCCCTAGATTGTGTTGCCAGATGCTCAACCTGAGAAAGTGACAGAACCAGCTCTAGATCACAACATAACAAGCAGAAACATTCATTAACTATGCAAAAAGTCTTGGTTGATTAATACTTTCCTCGTCAGAAGTAACACAAACACAGAGGCAGTTGCTGAAGCCTTTAGAAAAAAATACAGTTTTGCCATAAACCAAAAAACATCTTCTGTTGAATAACAAAATAGTATGGATACTAGTGTGAATTCTTAACAGAGCTCCTCCAGCAACTAAACTGTTGAAATTGACAGCTTCTGCACACAACCTACTGAAATGTCAAACAAAGACCTCTGAGCTGTAGTGGAAATGGATCAGTTCAAAGATTGTCTAACAGTTTGTATGCACTATGCTAAATTATCTGCAAACTACCCTTAAATGTAAATGTAGTTGGTCTTAAAGATACAGGATCAAACCCACTGCAAAAATTCATCCAAAGACATTTGTCTGCTGTCTAAGAATAAACTCTCCGGAGCTATTTTACTCTGCAACAACATCCAACTCTGTCCCCAGAAATAATCATGTTTCCTATTAGCCCCACTTCATATACAATACTTACATATTTCCTGGGTTCTGCACACATAAATGTAGACTATGTAACAACATGCACCTAGCTTATGGTATGCCATGCATCCAAACATAAGGTGGCAGACTACCGCATGCTTCAAATGTGTTGCAGTGTGTTCGTAAACAGGTTTTTCTTAGAAACAATTCCACGTGTGCCCATTGAGCCAACGTACGAAAAGAAAACACACTTCAGACAAGGTCGGAACCTCATTTTTAAGACACTATGCTAATTAAAAACACTGTTTCTAAGACTTCCAATATGCCTAAAATGGCCTTTTCGGACTGCCATACTTCAAAATTGTGTAATTGGATGCATGTGAAACTCACATTGCGATGTGCATTGAACTGCTGCAGACCTTCCACCAACCAAATTATATGCTCATTGCTTAGTGTCCCATAGAAAAACTGTTCGACAGGAACCTTGCACACTATTTTAGAGCTTGGCTCGTTGAGGTGGTGTGGCATTTGATGAGCGTTTCAAGTTCGCCCTCATGTCTCCGTCAGTTCTGAGCCTCTAAAGTGCAGGTAGGCGGCACCCTTAATACAGGTTAAAATACCATGTGGCCTAGCTACAACTATGATGAGTCCAAGAACCAAGAGATTTACCACTATAGACAGTATTACATGTTTTGTAAAATTTAATCAAATAAAAGGAAATGAACTGTAAAATATAAAATATGTAAACCTCTATCCATCGTTTTTAGGGGACTGACACAACATTTCAATACATGAAGACATTCTATGGATGTGGCCAAAATATGCAGAAAAATAGAAATTGGAACCGCAGAATGTATTCCAAATATGCAGATATTCAAAACACCTGGGTTCAATACAAAGAAGTTCCACTGTACTAAACATATTAAAATATAGTTAAATAAATTATGTAAAATAAAATGGAACAAAACTAATAGTGGCAGAGTAAAGTGCAAATATAAATAGTTGTTTTAATTTTCTTCTTTCTTTCAAAAACAAACATTAGGTGTTTCGAATAGTGGTTTTAGTGTTTCAAACAGTTTTTAAACAAATACCTATTAATTTTTTGGAATAATTTTCGAATCCTGCTATTTTTAAGTTTTATAATTTTCTGAGCGTAATTTTACATTTTGTAAACAGATAAAAAAATTCTACTGCATTATAAGTAAAAGCATCTGAATTTAGTTGTTTTTCCTCGATTACTTTGAAAATTCTTAAGTCACACATGTTTGTTACTTTGTACCAATACTACTTACAGCAATGTACTGCTGTTTCTTCTCAGTCGTATTCTTTCATACTGATGTTTATGAGGAAAAAAAGAAAATTAGTTTTGTTAGCAAGTATTTACTACAGATGGTACGGCTGCTCTAGTTTACTTCTTGCTTACATGTGTGAAGATACCGTATTTTAATGAAATAAAATAAAAAACACCTACTTTTTTGAAAGTGTTTTTAGAAAATTTTTACTAGGCCTACTGTACAAAATAAAATAGCAAAATTAATACTGTATGCAGTAAACTATTATAATACTTTGAGAAATTTAGATCTTTGTATGCAGTAAACAATTTAATGCAACCAGTAACAATTTTTTGAGACAGAATAACATTCTAATTTTGGTAAAATAACAGTGAAACTTTCAACGTGTTTACCATTTGTAACATGAATTTAGTCATGAACATGTTCAACACACTAATTATAATAACAAACAAAGTATCTCTAATAAAATACAGTAAAACATTTGCCACTACGATACCCGCATTAACTTCATTGTCTTGCTTACTTACAAAGCTGTTTACAAGGTCACAATATTAATAATATGTTAATTTCTTGCATGAAAATAAAGTTTTCCTTAGTTTAACCCATTTTAATTTCTGTTACCACTCTTTGCGACATTGCTGAGTATATGTCCAACAATGTTTTTCACTGTTTTTTTCTCTTCAAAAGTCTAAATTATAAACTTCCCTGCAGCAAACATTTTATGTAAATAAACATTGTTAAACACTTCTTCATAGACGTATGTATGGTAACTGCATTGACTTCAAACTTTCGCTGCCGCTACTATCGCCACAACGGTTCGTCTATGGCCGTCGTCACCACTGCACCGTCTTGCAGTATATCACAATGTTACGTATCACGCAGACTTCGAGTGTAGAATATTTACGTGAGTATATCAATGGCCACGAACGTAATGTAGTTTTGTATCTCGCAACATGGTGCCACACGTAAAATGTAAATATTTGTATTAATTTGTCAAACGTTGAAAATATCCGTGAAAACTGATGAAGTCCATTAAATTAAATTATTATATTATCCTTGTAAGTAGAAAAATAGCAATGCTATCCATATAGATTTAAATAGGAAATTGTTTAAAATTCACTATTTGAAATTGCTCAAATACTTCAAAATTTAGGAAATTAGTATTCGTTTTTCAAATACTGTATGAATAATAAGAATACAGATATTGTTAAAAAAAATTCGAAATTTTGAATATTTGCACAACCCTACCGAACATTTTCCAGAACAAGTATAAATGGAGACTTACAAATTAATTGCACTGTGATATTAAACAGCAACCAGCAACTACCTGTGTCGAACGTGTAGTCTTACAAACATAGTTTTATATTTTACTTCAAAAGAATACTGGTCCAGTTCCACAATGTGCATCTTCACTTCCTTCATCCAATGTTGCCTCTATGCATGCTGATAACTAGCTAGACATAACAATAGTTTGAAGCACTCACCAGACAGTCCAGCTGAGAGACGGGGATCTTGGAGCCAGGCTGACTGATATCCCACACCTTGACACAGCCCTTACCTCCCGTGTAAACGTACTTGGTGGGGTTGCTTATCGTCACGGCACACACCACCTCCCCGTGGTTCAAGGTATTGATCTGCCGTGCATGGCGAGGGATCCCCGGCCCTATCAACGCGTCTGTTGGGAAAGGTACTGGTTGAAGCTGGCCTTCCCCGTTCATGTGGAATGAGTACGCTCTGGAATTAGACACACACACCATCACAAATTTATTGATACTACTGTACAAGCAAAGTGTTAGTGACAACAGGCTTACTGATCAAGCCACCACATACTTACGGCTTGCCGCCAGGTATTCCTCCTAGGCCGTTTGAACCAAGACCCGGCGTCCGGACGTGGGGGTGGGGATCATAACCAAGCTAGAAAAAAGAAAATCTATTCTTGCAAAAACACTTTGCATATCAAGTGTTTAAAAAACACATATACATATAACCTCTCAACTATGAGGGTGACACAGCTGTCACACAGGTGAATCTTGTCACTGATTCTAACAGGAAAAACACTGTAATTTGTTCTTGGACAACAAAGTCCTCTCTGGGGTATTAAAAAAGTATCAAACAGCTGTACATCTAAGAATGACATGGGTGGTTGTCTCGGAACCTTATATAAAAGGCATATTGTTAATGGGTTGGCCAGCAGGAAAATAACTGATGCTGCAGCATCCCATCCCAGCATGGTCCAAGCCCATCTGATCATCTGATATGTGGATGGTAGGAAGACTATCAGGCAGGGAGCATCACCCAACTGCACTGTCAGTTAAATATAAATTAAACACTCAGTACCCTTGAACCTACGATAGTTTGAATTTCAGGCTTTATATTGAAACTGTTGTGAACAGACAGACAAGCATTCTAAGTAAATTCAAAATACCGTACAAGAGAAGACTGCGGGCAACTCACCATGGCAGGACGAGAGTATGGGGAGGGTGTGACATTGTTGTAGGGGCTACTGTCACTGCTTCGGGAGCCCCCAACTGCCCCAGCCGACACCAGGGAGAAGGGAGGGTAGGCCCCCGGGGGCAGCACCACCCCGGGCACGCCAGACTTCACTCCACTCGAGCCAGGCAGCGCGGCTGGCACGGAGCAGGTTGGGGTCGGGACCTTGCCCACTGGTGTGGATGGTTTGTCTGCCTGCGCACAGTAACCACCACACACTAGCACGCTCCCAGCATCCCCTAACACTAACATTACTGCAATCAGTCACTTTACTTATGTGGGGTCCTATACAAATAGTACTTTCATAATTTTGTACAACCAAGACAGTTTTATACATAAACAGCAACTAGTTAGACAGCATTTACCCTGGTGGTCAGTGAAAATACTGTGCACAGTTGTGTCAGTGTTAGTTAAGTTTGAGGAGTTTTGTGAAACACATTTTTTTTATCTAAAAATTACTCCAGAAACTTTTAGCTTCAAGTAGAGTCAATTCATTTATGTTGAACTCCAACAGATCAATATCTGTCTTGTAACCATTCAACACTGAATGTGTACAGTGGAACCTCGTTGCATCGTTCCCGTTTCTTTAGTTTTTCCGGATCCATCGATCGTTTTTCATGGTCCCGACAAATTGCCTATATAAACAATGTTAAATAAACCCACATGGATTGTTCATATATGCATGAATTTCCCGCATTGACCGTTCAGACATTTTCGCCAACAACAAAAAAAAGTTAACTTACATTTTACGTTTTCATACCACGTTCGTATACACTTCTCGAAACAAACAGGTGTAAGCAACGTATCATAACCGCACAAGGCAAACATTTACCATCGTCAAAAATATAGATGAACGTAATATGTTTGGTTTGTTTTGACTATGAATTTCACCGTTATTGTTTCAAATATGTTTTATTTTAAGAAACGTTTTACGTAGGCTACTGTAGAAGGTTGTGCGTGTAAACACAAACGCCGTATTTTTGTTGGTTGAACAAACAACAAACATGTTGCCACCAACAGAAAAACGTAATTTTTTTATAGAGGAAATATTTATTTTAAAATAATTGATATACAAATTATTTTCAATAGATATTGAACATGTATTGTGTATAAATTCATTTTCTTCTATTTTAAATGTGTGCTTTTTTTTCTTCAATATAGTTTAGTGAATAAATAAATGTAACGTCAAGAATTTTGGGAATTTTCTTCCGCCATTTTGTGCACTTCCGAAGGTAGCCGAGCGCAAGCGCACGAGTCGGAGAGGTTACGTTTCACCTTGTAAATACGTAACTTGATCTTGTTACGTTTTCCGTTCAGATAGCAACAGTTTTATGAATTTTGTTAACGAGTAGAGTACACGATTTTTATTTAAAGGCCTGTGAAATATATTTATAAATTATTGCTGTAACAATGTCGCGGCCTACAAAATCTGTTCGCTCACTTGAAGAATGCCTTTAAATAATAAAGAAGGTAGAGAGATGTCCCGGTGAAAAGCATGCTGACATCACTAAATGTCTCGGATTGCCACCTTTGATGTTAAACTGGATCGTCTGCAATACAAATAACATACGACCATACTTGATACACACATATTTGAAGTGCAAATTTTCATGTAATGAGAATATTAAAAATAATTTTTGAGGTTATGTTTTTCGTTCTGTTTTAAGTGGGGGGGAGGAGGGTTAGGTGTATCCCGCATGTTTCGTTTTCTTGCATGCATCGTTTTTTCGCATGCATCATATTTTCTTATTGGTCCCTTGAAAAACTATGGATAGAGGTTTCACTGTATAAGAAGGGATTCACAAGATATGCCTGTTAATATATTTGGCGCTATGGGTGTATAACTTATCCTCCCGATATATAGAGCACACAAATTCGATAACTTGTAGCATTCCTTCAACATCTTACATATAAGCAGGATCATAAGTGTATACACGTGACATTACATGCATCTTTTAAGATAAACTGCTCTCTAGTACATTCTTTTTTTAATGTTCATAGTTGGTCATGTATGTATTGAAAGTACAGTAGACTCGTGGTAATCCACCCCAATGTCGCAGCCAGCCGGGCTGGATATGCAAAGAGACAAATAACACACATTACTAATGTACTGCATTTTAAGTGTCAAAAATCCAGTACAGTACACAACAAAATTAAATCAATTACACAATGTTGATATAAACACAATACTGCATTTTAATGTATGAACAATAAATAAACCTGTTTAAAAATTGCAGCATACATTTTTCTTCTGAAAGTGACACCAGATTATCTACAGAGCAGGATCACCAAACGCCGTATCACCGTAGTCTAATGTGCATAATGTTCTGATCCTCAGTTAAATACAATATCAAAGTATTTATTTTATAGCCCAGACATATACTGTATTAACAGAACATGCTGACAGTGAAGTAACTGCTGTCTAAGTTACGTACCTAATTGCTAATGTAACCACTTTCATTTGTATACATGCAGCAAATGAAACAATGATACTTACTAGTTTTTGTATGATGAAAATATAAGAAATTTAAAATACAGTAATACCTAAGATGAAAATAAATACTACTGCAAATAAAACATACTTGTCTACGATAAATTACCAATTAGGGCCAATCTGACAGCATTCTACCCAACAAGTGAATTCTTATTAAAGTTGCACCTAACAGGATGCCTAGCCTCTCACAATCATACCCAAAGTCTGAGGAAAACGAAATGGTAATGATCAAAAGGGGAAAAGTGGGAAACATAGGAGAGGGGACTCAAAAGGGTCGACAAGCTCACCACCTTTCCTAACCACTCATCAAGGTGCCAAGATCTTACATCTTTACTTTTCAGGGAAGGTGTGGAGCGACTGGAACTGGACCCGCTGCGACTAGGTGGCCGCTCAGACTTGACGCTGCCCAAGCCGCCTGCCTTCTCTCCGTTCTCTCTTATGTCTCCCGGGTGCTCTCCATTGGGGTGTGGTGATGTGGGATCCTGAAACAGACACCCACTTTGATGAACAAACAATTTGTTGACTTATCAACAACACTGTGTATGACCTGGATGGCAGAAAGGAAAATTTTTTCTTTCTCTCAGTTACACAGCATCTTCAATGTAATAGAATGTTGAATACATTTCCAAAGACGTCTATAATGTAAACTGCAAAGTTTTTAGCAATGTCAAGTTCTAGCTGCTTAAATGCTATTAACAAAGAACTGGAACATGAAACAATAATGGCAATATTTATTTTAATGAGTATAATATTCATAAGGAATATAATAAAAATTTTCCATGGATTGAAATGCACAGAAGTTAACACTATTGTGTCTCTAGCCAAAAGTGACTCAACAAAAATGTTCCCAGACCAAGCTAGCACAGAGCCAGTGTAAGGTAATTTGAACTCTTCGCAAAAAAAAAAAAAAAAAAAAACCTGAAGGTCGCTTAATTTCCCAGCTTTTTTCCTTTGTCAAAAAACCCCAATTGGTTTCCATTGTTTTATTTTTTTTTTTTTTGCAAGTAAATAAAAGAACATGATAATTTTTTAAATTTTTACACTCACACTTTTCGCACACTTCAAATAAAAAATAACATGTAAATAGTACATTTCAAATGCCAAAAAAAGGTACATAAGTGCTGCTGTATCAACTGCTGAACTTTTTACGAAACTGCAATAAATAAAATATAACACATAGCACCAGAACAAAACTGAACTTTCCAAGAGTTAATTTCCATTTTCTTGCTCTCAGCTTAGAAAATATTGAAACCTGTTCACTTAAGTCAATAAGCTGTTTCCTTTTCTATAGAAAGAGTTGGAAATTGCATAAGTCTTTATTGTTGTAAAGAAGAGTGGCTGTATAGTTTAATCAACTTCAACTTTTAAAAAATGTTCTCACTACCGGCTGGCTACAGATACGGTTAGCGTCAGCAAAATTCTTAACACAATAATTAAATTAGGTAAAATCTCTTATAATTTAAAACTGTAATCAAAATCTGAAATGTCTTGTGACGTTGCTTTCTTTGGCAGCCTTCTTGCAACAGCTTATCACAACTAGCTAAGTAGAATCAATATTCTCTGAATCTTCATGAATCAATGCTCTTTCAAGCTTTACACATTCTTCTAACACATAGGTTTATCTTCCAAGGCACTTGTGATGTCAAGAAATCAAAACGTACACGTCATTTCTTGATACTGGATAAAATTTACTTTTATGGAGTTAATTGAAGCATCAAGGACAGAAAAATTAAAAACATTGTGAACTATTATTTTTAATTTTCTGCATCACACAAAAACTGATTTTTCTTTTACTTGTGTAGGCCCTAGCTTAAACCTTTCAATGACTATTAATTAAGGGCCAAAGGAGAGGATTATATATCATAATTAATTTTACTTAAAACTGCCAATCAGATGTGAAAATTTTCACCTAGAAATGTAAAGAAACAATTCACTATTTAAATTTCAATGTTGAGATTTGGTTCACCAATAGAGAAGCCTTAGAAACTCTTCAGCCCATCAAACTAAAACTTATTAACATGAAAATGTAACTAATTTCAGATTTGGCTATCAAGTTACAATGATTAACAGTAGCAATAATCACCTTTCTATCTGCATTACATTCGCCCCTTACAAAATACAGTATAACCATATTATAATGAACACTTGCATAACATTTTCCAGGTTATAAGGCTTCTTATGTTTGGTCCCTAAACTGTTTTATGACAATAAATTATCCTCTTATAAGGAATTTCCTTTTATAAAGTACACACACTTCTCAGTACCTTCAGATATGTTACAACAGGGTTCTACTGTAATTCATCTGTCACTTAAAAGTAGTAGGACAAGCTCTGGTACTTCACAAACCACTCTACATGCCACATACAGTCCAGTACTTAGAAAAAAAAAAGTGAAATGTTAATTTTGGAGAATACTAGACTATGTATTTCAAAATAGTAAGGCTCTTAAACTTTCTTCAAATCTGTTAAATTAAGTTGGCACTTGGCGATATTACTGTTACATAATTTACTTAAGGGAAATGGTGCACGCTGAAAATCAGTCATGTGTGGGAATAAGCCGCAAACAGGCCTAAACCGTCCACAAACGCGTACTTGTATGCTATCAGCGCGCAGTTAGATCGTATATAACGCAGGGAGCCGGATATCGACAGTCAGTTGGCAGCGAGCCTTTGTAGAGTGAGGACTTACTGCTCTTCGCTGTGCGCTATGACATCTAGCGGCCACCGCTTGAACCACCTTAAATGTAGCTTTTTCCTTTGTTCTTTTCTGCTTCGCCCTTCTCATCTCTCGCTACTCTCGGACTAAACATAAAGAGTGAGGGGTGGGAGGGGGGGAAGAGGCGAAGAGTGTGGGTAGTGAGATTACTTATCTCTATTAGTATCGCATGCACCACGAGTGACACGGCGCGGCGGCGTGGCTAGGGACATATCAACACACACAGCCCAAACCTCTGGACCTAGACACATGAAATTTTCAAGGTGACTTCCCCTCGCCGTGAACTCCAAACAAGAAGGAATTTTTCTAAATTGGGAAATTACAGTGATGACAGGAAGTAAATGAGTTTTGCGAGATTACATTATTTTTGCTTCAAAGTATAGTGTATTCATATACATACTACAATATTTTTAGATTTTTTCAAATTTCTAAATGAAGGGTGAAAAACTTAAAATGTATTTTTAACGAATACTTTCCAACCTGCTGAGATATCTAATCGATTCTTACAAGCTTTCATAAATACTTAAAAACAAAAAAACCTGCTTTTATTGTGTATTTTCCTCAAAATTTTACCCAAAAGGCCGTTAAGAAATGTCATAGTGTTTTTCCTCAAAATTTTACCCAAAAGGCCGTTAAGAAATGTAATGTTTTTCCAAATAATTCTCAGTAATTCGTGAACCCATGGAGATAACGAGATTATTTTTGAATAGGAATGTAGCTTACGTGACAAGTTATTTCTTTCCCCCCCCCCTCCCTGAAATCTGACATCAGGTGTGTAAATGGAAGTAAAATGTTCCAGAATTCCAGCAAAATGAGCATGGATATGGATTAATAATTCAAAAGATGTTACTCTTCGTCATTGGATTTATGAAAACACCTTTTGGTTTTGGATCCCATTCACACAAGAATTCTGATGACATGTCTTGGTGTTATCTGGTATTATGTAAGTCTGCAGTGAGGGAGATTTATAGCATCCCTTGTAATTTATTGCGACAGGAAATTTCTCTGATATTTTGCACGCACACGTTAGTAGAAGAACATGTTTATATTTGAAGCATATGACAAAGTTGTGAAATGTTAAAAGCATAGAGGACGCAGCCGCCACGGGACAAGCTTAGAGCCGGTGAGGGGTGACATGAGCTGGATACAGAGCAGTGCCTCTATGAGGACGGGAGAAACGGGAGATTTGCCTAATGAAACACTACAATCCAACCAGCCGGGAATCGAACCGGA
>PNEQ01044207.1:0-18479 GCA_003012365.1 Medauroidea extradentata
CATATTTTTCTTAATTCTTGTGTTTATTTTTATAATGTAACATTAATTCCCATATAATGTTTGCTGTATATCAATAAAGTCATGCTCTCATTACATGTAAAATGTTTAATACAGATATTTAATAGTTACAAATCAGTTTTTTTACTCCTACACAAAAGTTTGTTTTTTACACATAAGAGGTATTGTCGTGGCAACGACGGTATGTACAAGGTAAAACCCCTCGCCATTATGTCAAGGGCTTTGAAAGTGAGAGAAGATGTAATCCCAGTGAACCCGCAGCAACTTTTCATGCGTATAATGAAGAATGAGAGTGACTTCATGGAATATTTCAAATATGAGTTGGCTCCAAAACCACCAGCTCTATTTGATGAAATATCAATGAGGAAAACAGCAAAATCATCGCTTGCAAATATCTTCAAATCGTGTCAGGTAACCAGTGAGAACACTGTAGACTGCAAAGTAGTTGTCGATGGAGGGCACCTCCTGCATGCGCTTGTGTGGCCGAGACCTGCTACATATGGTCAAATATGTGAGGCTTATGTCAACCACTAAGGAGTAAGAGCGAAGGCGGCATTCTGCAGGGAGATCTTCCACCAATATTTCAATATCTGCTAACAATGTTGTGACATCGGCACAAACGGACTTTCTGAGGAATGGACATAATAAAGATGGACTCATTAAATTATTAGTAACTTATTTTCGATCTTCAGGTCACCATGCTATTCAATTCTCAGGAGATGCTGATACCAATATAGTTGCTATTGCTCTTCAGTATTCCACAAGCTGTGGTGTAAAAGTAATTGCTACTAATACAGACATCCTAGCGATGTTGACCGCGAGAGCAGGCGAAGATACACACACTGAAGTTGTCCATCCACCCTCAAGCAAGACAGCAGGAAAGGTTTACTGTATATCTGCTATTCAGCAGGACATCGGTGCAATGAAAGACTATATTTTGTTTTGTCATGCTATGACCGGATCAGATACGACCAGTGCTTTCTTCGGTAAGGGAAAGAAGCAAGCATGGAACATCATCAAGAACGGTGTTTCCATTCAGAGAACAGTAGATGTTTTTACATGTCCTGACGCAGACAAGAAGGACGTTATTTCAGCTGGAGAAAAGTTCATCAATTAGTAATGTCAATACTGGAACATGAACATTGTAAATTACTGTAAGTTAAAATAAAATTAATAAAAAATATAAAAGATCAGCTTTATTTATTGTATTTTACTTTTTGTGTCAGAACACTAAATAAAATTTGAGTAGTTTTAGAGCAAATTTGCGATTCTAATTCCATATGTTACAGAGCATAATATTAAATTAATCAGGTACCTATTTGGGCGAAATGCACGAAAGCACATACAAGACTGCTGAACTGTTTTATTTCATTCAGATGGAAACCGTTAAGTCATGAAGACTCAAGTCTTAGTACAAATTATTCAACAACGCATAGGCATAGCTTATTAAAGTCTGTATAAAATATGATAATGTCTATTGCTAATAATGTAAAAATATTTCTTATTCACATAGAAGCTGAAAGGTTTTAAATGAAACAGAGGGCTATCAGCTCAAGACAAATAGGCTAAGTCTTTAGTCTAAGTTGATGGGCTCTGCAAATCCGTAGCAAGGAGAAAAGGATGGCGGGTAAAAAGTGGTATTATTCATTCATGAAACGACATCCTGAATTAAGTCTACGCCAACCCAAAAATGTGTCCATTGCTAGAATAATAGACAGAGAAAGTGGCATTCTGGAAAAAACTGTTGATGAAAATAATCTTGATGTGTTGCTAATATTTAACGTAGACGAATCTGGCTTTTCAACAGTGCAGAAAAAATCGCCGAAGTTAGTTGCACTGAAATGAAAACACCAAGTAGGTAGAATTTTAACTAGTGAACGAGGAATTAACACCACATTCGTCCGTTGCATAAGTGCCAGTGGAAATTTCGTTCCGCCAATGTTTATATTTAAAAGGCTTTGGATGAATCCTTCACTAAAAATTGGTTACCCACCTGGAAGTATTGTAGAGATTTCAGAGACAGGTTACATCAATACCGAATTATTCATCAAATGGTTGGAACACTTCATTGCATATGTCAAACCATCGGTGGAAGAAAAGATTTTCTTGGTTCTTGATGGCCACGTGACACATTCAAAAATTTATCGGTTTTTATTATATACCGCAATCCTTCAGTATGTTATTGAGGCTTTTAAGTCTGTGTTAGATAAGCTTTGATAATGCATAATACCTGAGACTTAATTGTACAAAATGAAAAAAAAAATAATTTTAAGCTGATTTTAAAAAATCATTTAAATTTTTAGTTGCCAAATTATCTTTACTTGAAATTTAAATATAAATCTTCAGGGCAATATTGAGGATCACTATTTTGTGAACTAAAAATCTGCAGGAGTCATAATCTTTGCATACTGATCTGTGAAAATAAACCGCCATGTAGAGAACATTTAACAGAGATTACTAATTTCTTAACCTCGCTTCCAGTTATGTTCATTCAAACTAATTCAAGACGTCGGCAAATAAAATGTTTTTATATATTTTAATTTGTTTAATGGTAGTACAATTTCCTGTAATTCTATCTTTAGTAATATGTTTCTCATAGCACCTTGTATACAGCAAATTGTCTCATCTGTAATTATTACCATTTAAGCTATATGCTGAAAAAAAAAAAACATTTTGTTTACATGGCTTTATGTAATATATATGCTACACAATTTTTAAACTAATGCTACATATTTTTTAAGCTTGGAAAAATAACCACTATTAATGTGTACGAGTCTTGGGCAGTATCTTCTATGCGTAAATAATGGATATTTTAACTAACACTGTATACGTCCATTAACATAAGTAGTGTTTTACTAGATATAGTTCATGTACATACAAAAAAAAAACATAAAACTTACATCACGAATAACTACACAGGAAAATTATTCACTTTTAGGTGTGCTAGTTACATTTCCGGCCTCACGAAATTCTGTGCGAGACAGAAATGTTTGATGAAAAAGCTGAAAAAAATATTATAGCTCCTCTCGCAATCCGTAGATTGAAACCAGGATCAATACCAAATCAGTTTCCAGATGGCCCTTCTTATCTCGCAACTCTCCCATCAACATCCACAAGGGAATCTCCAAATAAGAAAAGAGCCCGTCTGGAAATGGAAGTGATTGAACACGCGATCGAAGCTAGTTTGAAGGAAAAAGCAGATTACGACTCAAAAAATCAATTCCATAATCTCGCGGAATTAAAATCCTGTCTTGAGTTTCAATCTTTAGGAGCATACTGGACTGTCGTGCATACTAATTCAAGAATAATGTGCGCGAATTTCGTTTACTAGCCTTCTCCGAAAGTGAACATATCGATGTTAATTGATTCAGATTGCAAAGTTTTAGCACGTGTAAAGAATGTACCACTAGTTTCGTTAAAAAACATTTATTTCCCGCAAAGTATCAACAACATTGGCGATCTTGCCAATATTTTAAACACACTTGAGACTACTTTTTCTCTGCCTGAAAATGACGTGTCCGACAGTGACAGATCAGCAAATGTGCGTATTCTGAACGATATGTTAGCAGTTATCAAATCACTCATTCCTTCCAGAGAACCTGAAATAAATTTCCTTGTAGAACAAGTTAGAAACTCGAACAGTGATAAAACAACACTATCGTTACTCCCCTGAATTTATGATTTTATGTAATTTGTTGCATCCAATTTCACCACATTCGTAGAAGTATCTACGAAACTCTGGCAACATCATAATACCACATCTTCACACTCTCAACCGACTATGTTCAAGATTGGACTTAGATCCAGCAAATGAGCAACTCGACGAACATTTCTTGAGCTATATAAAGAAAAAAAAAATAGTGTACTCAAAGAAAAAGAGTAAGTCTCATGATTGCTGAAGTGCCTCTCAAGCCTTATTTTGACTTTAAAGGTGGAAACTTATGTGGGGCGGCTTATAATTCTGAAAATGCTGCGACTAGCGCATTCGTGTTTATGATTCACAGTTAACTGTCCAAATTCAAGGATGTTGTTCACATTCTGCCAGTGAAAACACTTTCAGCGAATGATTTTTATTGTTTCCTGAGAAAATTAATCATTGGTTTCGAAAGCATAGGTCTCAGAGTTGTAGCTGTCGTAACCGACAACAATGCCATCAACAAAAAAGCTATGTCTTTTTTTCGTCACCACCACATGTTAGCATAGTATATCAGACCCTGCTGATCCTTCACAACCATTATTTTTCATCATTGGTTCGGTACACATTTTGAAATGCATCAGGAATAATTGGTTAAACCAGAAAAATGATGGGCAATGTATGTATTACCCCAATTTTGAAGATTTTACACTGGTTGAAGCTACTTCCGTTGCTACTGTAAGAAAACTCCACAAAATTGAATCGTGAAAGTTAGTCAAGTATGGATATGGTCTCGCCCTACTAATTTGGAACGTCAAAATGTGAAGTTGGCTCTTCAAGTTTTTATACATGTGTTGCTGAATCTCTGATGGTTATTTGGAAAGAAAATTCGATGTATAATTACAGGCCAACAGCAGATTACCTAAAATTAAAATGAATTTCAGAAACCAATGACTGCACAAGAGGACGACATCAAGTTTGCTTTTCTTTATACATTTCTAGACTGGTTGGATGAGTGGAAGAAACTCAACTGCTCTACTGGTGGACTAACGAAAGAAACACATTTTGCACTCTCTCACACAACTTATGCTTTGCTTGAAATGGCGAAGTACTGCATTGATAATTTGAAGTTCAGTTATTTTTTACCAGGAAAAATCCAAACTGATCACCAACACAATGTTTCAATAAGACAAATTTGCAACCAAAGGTTTGCTTCTGTTTCGTAATGTTTTTGCCCTGTATGATGAAGTCTGAACTATTTGGAAGCATATCTATTCATCTCAGTACAGGGGACGTCGAAGAGAATGATACTGAAGTCAGTGAATCTAGTCTCAGAAAGTTTTCATCCGCAATTTCTGTATCTCAAGATGTAAGTGATGTTGAATTGGAAATGCCATTACTGACATACATTGCAGGGTACTGTTGCTACACTGTTTTGAAAAACTTAACTGTGAATCCTGTAATAATAGTTAGACAATTGACAAGCAGTTAGTGGTAGACGATAATGCTTACGCCTGGATACAGTGGACTTCTTTACCCCCACCCTGATGTTTTAAACGCTGTAGTTTACTGTCTCGTTGAGGTTCAGAAAATTGTTTCTAAAGAAAACGAAAAAGAATTTAACCAGCTAGGTATTGTGTGTTCCCTTACAGAGAACGACCTTCGCGAAAATGTGTTCTTCTTAGACTTAAAAAGCTGTGAAAAATCACACGACCCAGAGAAAATCCTCAAGGACCTAATAAGAACTTAAGTCAACATATTTATGAACAATTACTGTAAGTTAAAGAATGACAAACTTCTCAGTGCAAAGAATGCAGCAAGGCATAAACTGAAAACACTAAATAGCTAGTTTTGTAAAATTTTACTATGTATTACATTTATGGGAATTATATTCTGTAACTTTATTTCTATTCAGTATTATGTGGTAAATGTATGTTATGCACTTGCAAGATTTTGTATCCATGTATTGTGTAGTAGCATATTCATGGCATTTCAAACTTAGCTGAAGCCCCTCTAAAGTTTTAAAGCTCTTTCACCACATAAAAACAGATTGTCATGTGCCTTTATTGATTGAATATCGAAATACTGTAATAGCTCATTTACATTTTTTAATACACATTGCTAGCACATTTTTATAAATATAATTAGGTAAATATTTCCAGTTTATTCGCCAAAAAATATGCAGGTTCAACCATTAATACTATTGATGATAGGTAGGTTTATATACTGATTTTAATTTCCGGCTGAACAATCTACCTACTACTCGTAAACAGTAGGAGGTTACATATTAACAACGCTATAAAGAACGTCACGATTTCGATAAAATGTATTTTTTTTTCGTCACAGGTGTTCTGCTTTTTCGGCTCACGCAAAAAAAAACTGCTAGCAGAAATGTTGTTAATTAAAAAATTTCCAGTATCAGTAGGCTATAATTTTAGCATTCTGTTGTCTGTGCTCAGTTTCGTGTTCACGAAAGTTTGTTAAATTATACAGCGACTGAAAATTTTACGATTTTTTTTAAATGGATAAAAGTGTATTAATTAAACCAAAAAAAACTTCCAAACAAATTAAACTTACGAAGAAAAAATGACTAAATTTGTACATACTGCATACTCTTGGTTGAAAGGCTTACTGCAACTACTGCCAATGAGCTAACTTCAGACTCAAGAATCTATGTTGCAGAAACGTCTAGCTACAGATAACTGAATTGACAAGATTTTTCTGTCCCTGTCAGTTTGCTATGTGGCTGCCTTCACAATGCGCAAAGTAGTGACATATGTGATTGAAGAAAATAATATTTATCAGATGACAACGAAATTAAAATAGTGCTGTTTTATCTGTTTTTTTTAATTGTGCGCCAAATCTACAATATCTTCAAATATATAACTAAAATTAATAATAGGATGTCTAGTGTTATAATAGGAATGATCTAGTTTTATTGCTATGGTCACACCTTTATAATCGTAAGTTAGTGAGTACTGAAATCTTGCACAAAATCAATATTTTCCAGTTTTTTTGTATAGCTTAGTTCCTACTTAATGTGTTGATAATTCGTACGGAGTTTTCAAGCATTATATCAATTACCCTGTGTTTTTGTTTTTCACGATACTATATTTACACGGTTTTATCGGTTGTAAGTAGTACGTCGACACGCAGAATAAACTGAGCCAATTAGCTGCTGACGAGATGAAATAATATATTACATTTGATTAGGGGAAGTCGGGGTAATTACGCGCATTGGGTAATCGCACGCAGGTGGTTTCTAGCTTACAGGGGGAAGTGGTAGGAGGTGCTATCTGTCAACAGACATTCGAAGCAGTACCAAGTCAATACATTAAAGCTTGTACGTGCGTGTTTGAGTTGCCATGTGCTGTTGTGAGAAGTCTACATTTTTCTTACAAGAAAACACCGTATTTTTATGATAAAGGTAAGTCTGCACCTATTACTACCAACAACTTTACATGTACATATTCAGTTTCAGTGACGTGTTTTGCTCAAGGATCATACAGTAGTTGTTTGAAATCTTGTTTACTGGGTTATTGATAACTGTAACAAATCACGTACTTAGGGGTAATTGCTCGAGATAACCCAAGAATGCACGTTATTACCCTAGCCTATCAAATTGTGCTGTTGCATTAAGCGAAATGTGCTAATTTCTTGAGCAGTACTAATTTTACTATGTGAAATCATATGTGGGATTTTTTTTCATGTTAAATTAAAACCACTTTAACTTAATAATAAATTAGAAAGATATTACAGAAACATTGTAAATTAATTTACAATATCTTGGTGGAGCTACAGAGTTTACCACCCCCAAGGAGATCCGAGTTTAGATTATTTTGGGGTAACACTCCCCCCCACCCAATCCTTCCATTCCAGCGTTGCTCTCAGGGATCTCCCGTTTTCCCCGCCCTTTCATTCTGGCACTGCTCCATACTCACCTCATGTCACCCCTCGCTATAGCTAAAGATCTCAATGTTAAGTGCTGACCAAAATGGCTCACTTTCACTCTCCAGTGTATCTCATTACATCATTCCTCATATGCTCCTAATGGCAAAGATGTTAAAGGCAACCCAGCCTCTCAACTCTCTCAAAGGAAAATGTTTTCTTGAAAATAGAGTGAATTCAAATTACTTAGGCTGCATTTATGGCTAGCATAATATTTTTTTCTATCACATGTGTTGCAGCATGTTTCGAAATCCACCTCCTAGAACCACAACTAAAGGGAAATGGAGCAGTGACCACCTTAAGGTTGCAGTACAAGCCATTAGGAATGGAAGAAAAGTTCGAGAGGTAAGCCGAACTTTTGGTATTCCGGAGTCATCTTTGCGAACACGAATGACAAAAGAACAGTTTGACAGTGCGCGATTGGGTCGAAAACCAGTATTTAGTCACGAATAGGAAATGGCTCTTGCACCTCATGCAATAACCTTGTCGAACCTATTTTATGGTTTGACAATGACTGAATTGAGAAGATTGGCGTATGAATTCGCATCAAGGAATGGCATCCCAAACACATTTAGCAGTACCACTAAATTAAGAAGATACGATTGGGCTGAAAATTTTTTGAAGAGGAGTCCTGCAGTAAGTCTTCGTAAGCCCGAATTGACATCGCAGGCAAGAATTAGGGGATTCAATCGCGATGCTGTGAAACACTTTTTTGGAAACCTTGAAATTGTTCAGAACAAATATGAATTTCTCCCATGTCGTATTTTCAACATTGACGAAACGGTTGTAACGACAGTCCAGAAACCAGTGTGTTATTGCTCCAAAAGGGCAAAAGCAGGTTGGGATGGCAAGCAGTTTAGGCCCGACCACGACAGTTGTATGTGCAATGAGTCCAAAAGGAATTTTCATTCCACCCATGTTTATGTATGGTACCCCACGTATGAACTATGAACAGAAAAGAGACGGTCCTCATGGTTCTACATATAAATTATCCAAGTCTGGTTGGATAACCAGTGAAGTCTTTGTGACTTGGTTGGAACATTTTGTTAGTGTGACCAAGTCATCAGTACAAGATCCTACTTTGTTGATTCTTGACAACCATCCGAGCCATTCAAGTTTGATGGCTTATGAATATGCAAAGGAACATGGTGTAGTTATGGTTTCACTTCCTCCCCATGAAAGCCACAAGCTACAGCCATTGGATGTTTCATTTTTTTAGTCTTTTGAAACAGGGATACAGAGAACAGTGCTACTCTTTTATGTGACAACATCCTTACGAGAAGATAGAGGCAGGAGACATTCCAAAACTCTTCAAATCATCTTATGAAAAACATGCTAGCATTGGCAATGCATCTTCAGGTTTTAAAAAAACTGGGATTTATTACTTCAATCCAGATATTTTCACGAACGTAGATTTCGCTGGAGCAGATAATCGAATCTCACAAAATAAAGAGGGTCAGGTCTCTGATTGACAAGGGGAAAAAATGCTGATGTTGGCAGTAACCAAGACAAAATTGTTACGGATAAGCAAGAAGAATCCGACGTTCAGAGACAAAGTGAATTAAAGAAAGGTAGCCCTAGCTTAAGCAAACAATCTTCACAAGGGGGTCAAAAAAATTCTACACATGAAGTGACATTGTTAGAACTGTCACCAATCCCTTCTCAGGCATGTTCCTTAAAGAAGAATGTGAAAATCAGACGTCGGCCCACAGAAAAGTCTGAAATTCTTACTGCGACACCATTTATTAGAGGAAAAAGAAGTTAAGAAAATGGTTAAAGAAGAGAAAAACCTGAAGAGGAAACGTGAAGAAGCAAAACTACTAAGACCAAAGCAAAATAAGGTGATGGCAACCCGATCCCTTCAATTAAAAAGTTAGTGGCTAAGAATCATGCCCGTATATCAAGCGATATTCATGAAACCTATTTAAATTTGGCCAGCACTTCAACACCTACGCAAGAGATTTATCCGGCAACTACAGATCTGTGTGCAATTTGCCTAGAATTCGGGAGAGACAACGAACTGTGGTTTCGGTACACAATGTGTGGGATGTGGGTTCATGCTGAATGCAGTGGTGCTGATTCTGCTCCAGACTATATTTGTGACACTTGTCAGGAATAAAAAGGCATTTAATTTCTTTTTGTGCTGATTGACATTTGTTAATTATTTGTCATTTTAACATATGTTGCACATATTTTTACTTTTCATTAATCGCTATGTATTGAGGTGTATAACTTTGAAAAAAAAATGCATTAAACTAACACAATCTGTAAAAAAATTGTTCTTTTAAGTAGTTAGTTCGATGCGCGCAATTACCCCACAATGTTGGGTAAATGTGCGCAGTGCAGACTTTGAAATTTGAGTATATAATTTAAATAATGAAGTCATTAAACAGTTCTGAAATTATGCTAACATTAATACGAACATCACAGATTCAAAATATCTTGTTACCATGATTACGAAGTGGTTAATTAATTAAAAATGGCTGATTAAATAAAGTTGCGCGCAATTGCCCCGACTTCCCCTACTTCAGAACCAGGTAAGCGTGAACGAGGTATTGCATGAAACATTATACAATGAATTTGTCGTTATTCGAAAATTCGAAACGCATGTACCATTTAATATCCCTCCCTCATTATTTGCAATTTTATTTTCACAACTTTAAACTGGCACAGTTAAACTTACCGGATTGATTATTGATAACTGAATAAAAAGGATGTTAAGCACTTGACAATCCAAAATTTCTAACTAATTTGATTAATAAAAAGAATGGCTCCAGGAGAAGCATTTACTTGTGAACCTAGCCTACTTCAATGTTAAATTGTTAGGTTTAATTTATATTATCAAGTCGTTTTCCTTGTACTTGCAATCGTTTCTCATTTCTGTAAACATTTGTGGAGTTACGCATATCAAAGCAAATTAAGTACGAATTCTACACAAAAATATACATTACGCAAACCAATTACATCATGTTCATAATATTACGTGGGTGTAATGCAGGTGTCTAAGGGAAATTAGTACGTATATTTTGTAAATATCGATATAACAAATGGGTTGTCACAGGTATAGGAGAGCTTGTCTATAAAATATGTATTTTACACTATATGCATGTGAAACTCTAACTTAAATACAAAATTACGGTGCTACACTGTAAGCGAAACAAAGTGCTTGTAAGGAATGATTTATTTTCGAAGCAACCAAACAGGTTACAGTTTATTGTTACATGTAGTGAAGGTGGAAATTTCCATAGGTTTGGCTCTAGAAGTTTGAAGCCAGCTTGAGTATGCTATATACTATAACTTACGATTTATTAACGTTCATTTTATTTACTAAAAAAAATTTGTATTTGGTTGACTGCAATCTTTTCGCCAAGTATAAATTGTGTATATTTTTGTATGTGTCGTGTGTATTTTTTGCAGTTTGTACGGGTAATGTGTTTGATATTACAAAAAAATTAATATTATCTCCACAAGAACAAAAAAAAAA
Organism: Medauroidea extradentata; assembly: GCA_003012365.1. Taxonomy (NCBI): domain Eukaryota; kingdom Metazoa; phylum Arthropoda; class Insecta; order Phasmatodea; family Phasmatidae; genus Medauroidea; species Medauroidea extradentata. The sequence continues at coordinate 11,085 of PNEQ01044207.1, forward strand.
AAATACTGCGTATGCGAAGGTCCCGAAAATCTTGTGTACTATTCAAGTATTATTTTTAGTTATTCGTTTGAATGTATGTGACTTACAACAAAGTTGTAACACTTTGAACGAATGGTAAAACAAATATAATATGGATTCCAAGTCTTTTAAAATGGAATCATCACCATTATCGTAATTTTGAGTACCCGTTTGAATGTAGGGTTTGTTTTCCCCGTCCGAAATTTATTTTTTCCCAAACAATCATGAAAATTTGACAAATACCGGGAGAAACTGGTATATGCCAGGAAAACCTGGGAAATACAGAAAATTCTGTATATTGTATTCTTATTTATTAATATTTCTGTGTGTTACTTGTTGAAGAAACAACATAACTGTGTTTTGTAAGTTGATTTTTCAGTGTATCTAATATAATTAGTTGATTATGGACATGGTGCTAATAATAACAAATTATATTGAATTCATTATGGATCAGAATGGATAACGTTCAAGGAAGCCCTGCATCATCTACATCTTTAGAGTGATTTTTTCCTCCAAATTCTTCATTCACGCATAACAAACCCAAAACACATTAGTGCTGAAAGAGTTGACAGTTTGAGTTGTTATATGACCTTGAAAAGTAAACTGAAAACTGTAATACTTATCTAGTAGATTCAGAAACTTCAGAGGGGTAAACATTATAAGATCACACAATTTCAATTTTGAGATTGTTCTTTACTCCCCCATGTTTTGTAATTTTTTGTTTTCTTCTAGAGTAATTGTTTGAAGTGCGAAAATTGTGCCTGTGTTATATTTTGGTAACCACGCACAGTTATTACTATGTATTTTCATTTAGTATGTTTCTTTGTACTGTAATTGTTTCAAGCATAAACAATTGACATGTCTTCCATTGTAAAATTATGTAGGCCTACAGTTACTTATTTAAAATTAGAAATGTTTATTGTTTTTTCTTGTCATAGTTTAGTCTTTGGTCAATTTGGGTGGTTTATTGTACTGTAATAGTTTTAAATGAATACAATGTGTCTGTGTCTTTTGGTCTTTCACTTTAGTTCATTATACAGAAGTTTGAAATGTGAACAATGTGCCTCTGTCCTAATGTGATCATTATGCACATTGTTAGAAGTGTTGTTACTATTTTCTTACCATAATTATTACGATTTTTGGCCATTTTATGTGTTTGCCTCTTGTAATTATTTGAACAATGTTCCTATGCCGTATTGAGATCATAATGCAAAGGTAATACTCAAATTATAAATGTGATTTAAATATAATATCTAAGATTAACGTTTATTGTATTTCATATCACACAATTTTACAGCAGTAAACAATCCAGAAAATTGTCACGAAAAATGATTTTTATATTTGTGTTTAATTAAAATCTTCCAAGTATGAAAAACAATTTACTATAAATAATACTGGCATTTTTAAATGAAAAAGCAGTACAGTGCTGGAAAAAGTAATATTTCCACGATGGTCAATACTGGATTTTACCATGATATTTACCAGGGTCGGGGAAAACTTTGCCAACCCTGTTTGAAAGACTCACTTAATTCTTAAAATAACATTTTGTTATCCAAGCGTTTCAATTTTTAGTTTGTGTTTCATTTCTTCCCTCCTCCTTGCTGAAACAAAACAATATACATTTTAAAATAAATATCAGTGTCACAGCATTGTAGGTTTCCTCAACGGCGAGTATCTCACCACTCCGAGTTTCTACCTGCTGTGGGCCGTGCGGCCGTCGAGCGCTGACATCACAAATCTATGGTGTGGCTTCTCTCTCTAGGTGGCTCTGGCCCTGCCCCCACCTTCCAGGAATTCTAATTTTTAAGTGTTTCAAATGTTGTTCAAAGGTCATGACCAGTTCAGTGAGGCAACAGGAATGTGTTTCATCTTCAGCAGTTTGTAAATTAACAAACCTTTAGTTAAATATTTAAACGTTTTTACATAGCTGATAATTTTTAAGTGCTGCTACACTGTGGTTTTCTTTTACATACAAAAATAACTTGGCAAATTTCATAGAACTGTAATGAATGAACTAAAACCTATACCTCCATTCACTGTCGTCAAGCATTTGAAATGTTTATTCAATGAAACCAGTAATGGCCGGTAAAGTACAAATGCACACCCACTTCTATATAAAAGTTTTTTTGTAATATTTGTATGTTTTTTGTGCATTATGTGTACCACCGCAACAGTCAATTTTTTGAATGTCATGTATCTCAACATGAATGTAGTAACATTGCAATGCTGTAATGTGGTAAGTGTGTTAGTGTTCATCGCTGGGTGTGTTGGTGCATGCGCACATCTTATTGGAGATTTAACATTATTTACCACTTGCACAACCCAGACAGTGCTCTATTTGTGCTCCAATATCTGTATCCTGTGGATGTAATTTCTCATTTTATATTCTGGCAACAGCAACTCACAGCTAGTGTTGCATAAAAACATTACTCACTACATGTCGGCAAATTTAGTGCTGCACTTAGAAAAAAATGTTCAATAGACCTGTTGTAAATAAAATCTAACACATTTATTTTATTTTTGTTTTGAATATGTTGCATGTGTATGAATTTTATATCAATGTACCTTTATTTTACCGAGGTAAAATGGTACATCCCATCCCTCAAAACAGGTGACCCTGCGTATTGGCACAAATAAAGTTATACTTCGACTTTACTAAGTAACTGGGAACTTTGTACATGCAATTTTAGTAAAAAAAAAAAACTAACAAAGAAAAGCTAAGTACTATATTAAAGTTGAGGTCCTAGTCGGTCACATTCGAAATACATAACATATCCAACATAACTACTACACTAAGCTGTCACTGACATTTTAAAACAATCAAGATGTTGCTGTAAAAGTCTCGACATTAAACAATCTAATAAACACGTGCAGCCATCAACAAGTTGCTACTGATTAAAACCAATGTCAACATGAATATTTTTCCTTTGCTGCCAAGGTAGGACTAGGCACCTACATTGCATTTTCAGAAAATATTTACCGAATTGTTTTAACTGTTATGCTCAAAATGTATTTACACTTACTTTAAGTATTCATTATGCCTTACCATGAAATGTATGCTTGGTACATATAGTAAAGTTATTAAATTAGCTGTTTCACAACTTCAAAGGTAATTGTTTTATGAAAGTATCTTGGTTATGTGGACAACATAGATTTTATCCAGCCTGATCGTTGAAAAAATTTAAATTATACTAACAATTCATTGATAGTGGAAAATATACAAAATAAACTGCAAAAATGCAGGAAAATGTGTATTGTTTAATTAATTTTTTGTAAAATAAATGACATAGGAATTTATTTTGTAAAGGTAACATGCACCTAGTAGCTAAGCTAATTTTGGTATTTTTGAGAGTGTGTATCTTTGAATTAGAAAATTCATCAACCAACTTCTTAAAATGTCTCAAGTAAAGATGAAAGTAATTGTTAAAACTGTAATTTTAAAAATAACCTTTTCCCCATGCCAATGAAAATTACTGATTCGTAGAAATTTCTGTTCATGTGTTACAAGAAGTATAGTATTTTTTTTTCAAATATCTAATATACAGTTGTGACATAGATACCAATTAATTACAAACAAAATTAGACCTACTACTTAACATTGAATTGCTAGTACTGTTGTTAGATTTTAATATTCTCTACACTAGTTTTAAAACCCAAAAATATGTGTGTGATATTAAGTTTATAATGGAAAGGGCACTTCGAAATTAGAAAGCAAACTGTTGTATTTTCAGTTAAATAAGTTCAGTATTGTGAAACCTCTTCAATACAAACCTGAAGAGCCCAATTTTTTTTTGTTTCTAATTATGTGATTTGTATTATAGGATGTTGGTTATTAAATGTTGGTCACAATGTTAGTTCCCACATATCATACATTATCACCACATTGACTTCGTTTTACTAGATGACTTCATATCAAATGCGTTTTTGGATAAATAAAATTATTACTAAACATTTATGGTATTATTAAATTTCTCAAGAGGACTAAAAATCACTTTGTATTAATGAGAACTTTGTATTAACAGGTTTTGTATTAATAAAGTTTCACTGTATTTCAGGTACACATACTTCCTGAAAGCTCTACATTTCTTATCAAGTTTTTTTAGGCTGAATACTTTGAATGTATTTATGACTACTACGAACTGCTACATAATGTATTTCAAAATCCTTAAAATAATTTCCTAGACTTGAAAGGAAATGTAATTCTGTGCTACTACATCAAAAACATAAACTTCATTAATCAGTTGGTGAAAATGTATACTTATGGTAATGGAAAGAAAATTTTGTGTGTGCATGCACATGCATGAACATATGTATACACATTCTCTGAATAGTATTATCATACGAATTGAAAAATTAGGTGTGTGCCTAACAAAAACCAAAAATGTATTGTAGTGGCTTGAATACAAACATAAGAGAACCTTATTTACTTTTCAAAACAATTAAATGAAACAATAGGAAAGTTACGCATTCTTTCTGATAGTATTATAAATTTTCATTACATGCTGCCCTTTTACAAACTGTATCTTAAAATATGCTTCAAAACACCACCACAAAGATTCTTTTGGCACTGCCTAATGATAAAATAGTGAAAGTATGATAAAGTAATGAAAGTAAAAGTATAAGAGTTAAGATGTGACTGTTTTCTTCCAGGATTTGCTTTCTCCAATTGATTGCTAAGAAATGTAATTAGTTTTTACTGACTGTAACTAACATAGTGTAAAGTATTATTTTAAAAATAAAGAAACTTTTTATACCCACAAGTGAAATCATTGGTTTTCGTTTTAGCCTACATTCCTGTGACCAGTGAAGCTGCATGGTATCCGGAGAGTGCATGTCTGTAATTGTAAAATGTTCTTAATTTACTCTTGACTTCATCGCACCAGTATCCAACACTCACAATAAACAATAGCAGTAAAGTAGTATGATATTGATGTTAAGTACTTCATAGAACTGTGAATTTTGACTCAATAACAGAGTGGCATTTACAATTTAATGCTGCTTGTCTAACTATGGACAATTATTAACTTCATAATTTGCGATACAGACTATTGATGTAAAAATAATTTTATAAATGTGTAGGGCCAACTGAGCTCACAGGTACCCACTGCATGACAATAAAAGTCTGACATTGCTGCAAAGCTTGGACATTAAATACCCTTATGAGGGGAAAAGTGAAATTTGTAATTACTAATTAATAAGTTGTTTATCAAAGTTGAGCTATTTACTGCAGTGTTGCATTGAAATTTTTTTAGACGTGTTCGTTTTTTGTAAATATCCTACCCAGTAACCATAAACAAAGTTATTACTTGCCTCAGATACAAGAATAATGACACCATATGACATGTTACGTAGAATACTTCTGTATCCTAATAGGACTAATAATTTTATCAACCGATATTTTTCAAATACTAATATTTCTGCAATGCTATTTGAAATATGTAAAGTTGAAATGATTATGATGAATACATTTGAAAGTTGAACTAGGTTTTCAGTGAAGCAGGCTAAAAAAATTCCCTGACTCTTCCAGGTTTTCCAGTATGCTAAATTAAAAATTTACCAGAACGATGGAAACAATGAAACATAACATACAATTAGCCCTACAGTTCTTTGGAAAATTGGTTACATTTAACCCTTGTTTGCATGTAGGTGCATTATCAACGACATTCACAACTACGATTATCTCTAAAAATTCCTTTTTGTCGGTGAGAATCATTATCATCCGTGAAAATTCTGACGATGAGAGATTCTTTGGAATTTGTTTTTAATTTGTAATTTTTTTAAACTGAATTTTTACAGAATGCCACTTAGGGTTAATGGCTAGCTGCAAACTGAGTTTAACTGGTAATAATATTTGTGCAATGAAGTGCACTTTAATATTACAAAAGTTTATGATCTGCAACTTTTGATTATCCGTAGTATTACACCCTCCCTCAATTATCATCCTAAACTACTGGATACTAATCTACCAAAACGTATTGCAGGTGTTAATAACATCTTACACAGTATTTGCTTTATCAATATACAAAACTTATTCTATAAAATAAATTTCAATCAAATTATATATATTTTGACATCCTGAGAATTTTGGCCCAAGTTATGCCAGACACATCAAAATTTTGTAGCAAAATGTTTAAAAATATTATGACGATACCTGAAGGAACAGTTGGTACAGACAAGGTTTTGGTCATAGAATTCACGGTTGTAGAAAATATGTAATAAATTATAGCATGCACGGAAGCAAATTCAGATTTAAAATATTCCAATGGAGCTTCAGCAATTGAAGGTTTTTTTTACCCTTCAGAAAAACAAAGCATGCTTCACACAAAACTTTAATAATAGTTGACAAGTAACTATTAAACTACTAGTAATTTGCAGAACTTTCACAGTTTTCTGTGACATTTCCATGTTTTCCCTGTTTTCCAGGTAGCTTGACACCCTGGAAAAACCTATAAAGTTTTAAAAAGTAAGGAATACAAAATATGTTAATACAAAATTTTAAAAATATCATTCAATTTTAGAATTTATCAACTGTAACATTTTAATTTGCAACACCTTTCGGTTTTTTCTTCAACTTTCTTATGTTGCATCGCTACTAACTTTCCAAAAATTGCTTCACCATCATCTTGTTGTTACCTACTAAGGAGTGCATCAACAGTCACTTGCAATGTCTCTTCTAGGCTCGGTCCATTTTCGAGTTTTTTTATTTTTCCCCGATGATTGTGAGGGTGAAGTTGAATCTGTTGTTGTTGATGATGGCAGTAGTGGTGACTGAGACACTACTGGTGTTGCCGGGATATCTGGCTTTGAGATTGCCAAGTGTTCTGCAATAAAATTGACAAAAAATCACAGGCATAAAATTTTACTAGTAACTAATACAAACTTTACACACAGACATAATACAATCAAAATTATTATTTATTGAAATTAATCTGCATGTCTCTTAAACAAGATGCAGTAAGTCATGGTGTCTCATCGACATCAAAGAAAGGACAATAGAGAAGGTGTCACACAACGTAACAAAATAACAAAAACTGGGAGAGGAGGCAGCCGTGGACTTTGCTAAGGAACCATCACGACATTTGCATACAGCAATATGCAACGAAATCTTACTAAAGTAGCCTCGTATGCTTCATCACAAGATCTTCTTATAACACATTTGGAACCTTTGTGGTATTCAGACACACAGGTTATCCTCCTTGACCCACCACTTGGGTCGATTCTGAAGCCTCGACAGATACTCTGCTGACCATCGTTGCCAAAAATGCTGCACTAACTGTTGCAAGAACTGCCACCTGGACAAGTGGTTGATCTTTTGTCCTGTAACATCCTGTTCAGGAACTGCTACGAGACTGCTTCCAGTCAGAAAATGTCCCGGGG
>PNEQ01044208.1:0-18480 GCA_003012365.1 Medauroidea extradentata
AAATACATTTTTTTTTTTTTTTTTTTTAATTTTACGGGTCCAACGTCCTTAAAAGAAGTAAAGCGCCTCGCGCTTAGAGGCGAATATGTGCGTGGTGAGTGAGCAAGATTCAGCCTTACATCCCGCGCTTAGGTCCCGATCTCGCACAAATTATAACAGCAACTTGATGTTATTGTTTCAACTGTCGAAACCCAAAGAACGGAACTACGGATTCCATTATGTACTTTCCTCTTTACCTTCACGAAGACTGAGCGCCGAAGCCATACAAAGTATCATATTTTGTATGTATATCGCGAAAATGTTTTGTGCTAATATAACATTGGAAACACTGTGGATTTTTGCGAGATGTTTGATTGGGTGATGTATGTCTGTGACAACATAGCTGTCTGCAGACTAATGATAGGCATCAAATGTTACAATAGCGGTATTTTTATTGGCTTAGTCTAATAGGACAACTCGACATACAAGCGAGAGACAGTCATCTTTTCATAAGTTGAAAATGCGTTGAAACACAGCAGACAGTCAAATTTTCCCGCGATAAACCACCATCTTTAACGATAGGGCAAAAGTAAAAGGAGTCTAGCTTTTTATATTTCGTGTAGAAAGACCGTATTATCAGAGCAGTTATACACGGATATGTGGGTATAACACAGATGTTACAGACGTCTTGCAATGCCAGGAAAGTGCAGAAGTAACAGACAGGCAGGGCCTAGTCGTGGCATAGCTCAGTGAAGGCAGGGTCGCGGTAGCTACACGCTGCCTAATGAAAAGGAAAGACCCTGGTAATCCATGTGATTGCTGTTCCCCACCGAGCTACCGGTCTCGACCACAAACCAATACTTAAAACTTTTTTTGCTCCTCTACCCTCCCTCCCCTTCCTTACACCACTCCTTCTGTTGTTTCTCCTTCTTTATATCTCCTCGTCTCCGCCCCTCTTACCCTTTCCCCGGTAGCTCGACCCCCTTCCTCTTCCATCTCTCTCTCCAACATAGTCATTTCAAACTTGAGCTAGCTGTCTGGCTAGACTGCGTTTGTCTGTGTTTGACACAGTGCAAAGTTAATGTAGAGGCTGGGAATATTCTGTAGTTCACTGACGTGTATAGGCTAGACTCCAAGAATATCTTTGTATTCAAGCATATAACAGCTGTTCGTTATCAGTTCTCTGACTGCTCTCAGACACAGTGACATGGGCATACATTTAGTTGCCTCTGTACTGATGACTCACAGGAAGTGTCAAATAAGTCACGGGGCAATTGTGAAAGTTGCTGGAATTCTTGCTTGAACCCAAAAGAAAATACCCTAGAATGTATTATCACTAGAGGCACTGGAAAATCGTGAAAATATTTCAAGTAAACACAGCCTCATAAAACCTGTAGTGTCTTTATCCTACTATTACTAGGCGAGGTAATTTGTGACATGTGCACGTAGTTCTTGGACAAATCACGCGCGTTCTATACTGAAGATGTATACCCTTAACTTGACCTTTCGCGGAGAGACACAGTGCTTAAAAAATAGCCAATATCATATAAAATCTTCAGTATTATACAGAGCACGATTGAACCCAGCTAACAAAGTTTCCCGAGATATTCCAGTGTATCGCCTCTACGCACAAACCAATCAACTGGTGTGCAGTTAGTTCATTACCATTATTGTTTATCCCATTCGTAGATATGATGGTTTATCGCGGCAAAACTGGACTGTTTGTTGCGTTTCAATGTTCGTTCAGATTATCAAAATATTATTGGCTCTCTCTTGTACGTGAAGACGTTGCTCTATTTAACTGAGCCAATACAAATCCCGTTAATATGTTATGCCTGTTATTTGTCTGCTGATATCTACATTGTGCTTGAGACGTATATCACCCAATCATATATATTGCAATAAACTACAGCCTTTTCTAGGGTATGTTGGCATAAAACGTTTTCGCGATATACCGTCATCTCTACCTATTGGGTTTTAAGAGCGGCGCCTACCCCGGCTTCAAATGCGTTATAATAAACAGGAATATAGCTACGTTTTTTTTACTAAACTATTCCACGCGCGCCCGTTGTACCAATATACGAAAATAAAACACAGTTCAGACAAGGACGGGACGTCAATGTTGAGACGCCATGACACGGGGCGTCATTTAGGGTGGCAAAGGGGCGGGGCAAATTAATTTCCCCCCCCCCCCCTGGATTTAGAAGGTAACGTGTATAAATTTTTTGTGTATTTTGTTATTTAAATAATACTAACGATAGCTCATAAAACTTAAGTTTCATTAGGTATTATAGTTTATAATATATATATGCTTAATTAAAAAGATGCAACAAGGTCACTGTCGCCAAAAAATATTTACCCCCCCTCCCCTAAAATGAAAAATCTGAAATGACTCTCCTGCGTCATGATCAGTAAGAATGAATGTTTCAAATCCCTCCAACATAACGAAAAATTGTCTTACAGAAAGACATAAGCGGGAACTAACTTATATCTTGTAATTTATGGGACATATGGCGTTAAGTCCAACGCATGCTTATGTTTGTTTAACGAATTCAGGTTTTCTTTGCATACATTGCAGTCTTAAAAAAGCCGTTTTAAACCACTTGAGACTTTTAAAAGTCAAATTACTAATCAGCGTACTAAATATGTAAAATTATAGCGTGTTTACTTTTTGCAGATACACAAATGTAATAACCCTGCAAGTAGTTTCGTCTAAAGTAATTGGAATAACTGTTACTCTCTGCAACACTTTTCGACAACAGATAGGTAGGACCATTATGACAGCCACATAAATATAAAAAAAACCTGGGAATATAACAAATTCAGTATTCTCCCATGACATTCGTTTATATTGAAGCGTATTCATCACAATAGTTACTTCTTACTCCGTAATTCCAGCAGCGGTAATCGTAAGTACAAACATTATGTTTCCCAGCTAATGCTTGTGTAAGTACATGTTTTTCTTCGCAGAATTTTACAAGTAAGGTACCACGTTCATTACCTTGGGGGATTCCCTGCTAAATTTTAAATGGTTTTAATTTTTGTATTTGTGCGAGATATTTTTAGTTTTGTAGACATACACGTGACTACATTTATAGTGATGGAATTTTTCTAGCATTCATAGTTTTTGTATAATGACATGTCAAATTGAAAACTTACATAATATTGTTTTATTGAAGAAACGAAAAGCAACTGACTTACAGGGACGAAATAATTTACACTGCAGAGCAGAGTCACGTGCTACGTCCAAGCCTGTATGAAAATTGCACGTACATCGTCTTGTAACATGTTATTCTGCATGTCTGTTGCTGTCTTCTGTTGGCGTCTTACTCAGAAACTGCTATAGTTAGAGGCAGCTGAATTTCGCGACAAAAATGTATTCACTACCTTGTTTCAATGTTTTACGTTCACATCTGTAGCCTTGCTTCGTCTTTAGAGACTGGGTTTTTCAGAGACGTTAGAATACTATAGCAGACCCAATTGTATATTACTATAAAATACGACCACAAGCAGCCTACTATTCCAGGAACAAACCTTCAAATTAGACGATCATATCTGATGGCAGTGCTAATGCACAACCCTATATCTCCAAATCACTTTTCTTTTCAGGATAAACAAAAAAGGGAATAAACCTTACTTGGAAATGTAACAGAGCCGTTATGTCTACAATACAAATATGTCATACTCACAACAGTATATCTTATATATGTATGTGTTAACATACTGTAAATAACTGTTCTTTTCTTTACACTTAAAAGTCGTTACACAATGCAACTTACGTGATTTACTTCACGAGTTCTGTTACCACTTTAGGCATAATATACGAGCAGGAAGAAAACATATTTTTCTATTAACATGCATTCTGTTACATATCTGTTATGCACATTGCAATACCAATGTGTTCCAAAGAAATATATTCATTTACAAGGAGCATGAGAGAGTGTGGCAGATAAATAAACGCTTTGAAAGTTATTTTTAATCTACACGTTTTTGAAAGTCAACATGGAAAACCAGAAGGAAACAGTCCTGCCTACTTTATGAGCAAACAATTACCAAGAATGACGCATTTGATCGCGTAATCCCTTGTGCCACAGTTAAGTGCACAAGATTTTGGCGTCCAAAATTGTTCTTAGGAAATACGTTACTCAAGAAAAAGTTTTGTTCAGAAAGATGGCAAAACATATTGTTTAAGGTTGCTGTTATTTGATACTTGCAGGAATTCGATTCCCAGTGGGGTCGGTCCCCGGATTTTCGCATTTGGGAATCGTGCCCGACGATGGCGCTGGTCGGCGGGTTTTCTCGGGGATCTCCGGTTTCCTCCGCCCATTCATTCCGGTGCTGCTCCATACTCACATCATGTCACCCCTCACCAGCGCTAAAGACCTCGATGTTATCCGCTGACAAAATCTCTCCACTTCACTAGATACTTTCATATTAGCTTCGAGAAACCTACAATTTCAAACTGATACGTTTAGCACGGTATTTCTTACCATGCCGTCTTAAGGAAATGTCTTGTAATTGTGTCAGTAAGAGAAGTCACGTTTCAAGAAATTGACGCAGATCTCAGTCTTAATTCAGCCGTCAAATAGCTGTCACGAGCAGAGCGCTTCCGCCCTCCCTTTCTAATTCCTCCGCTGTCGCAGTATTCTTTGTTTTGCCTCGTGGGAAGTCGCAGAGTTCCGCAGTTTTTGCCGGCGAAGCGACAGTCAAATTAACCGGAGTAAATCATGCGACATTTTAACTATTCTACTGTAACGTCGACATATCGTTGCAGCCATGCACCTGAAAGCAATTTAAATAGAAATATTTTTTGTAACCTAACGCGGCTATAATAATAATCCTACGTCGTTTGAAAATAATTAACATATTTTCCACTATATAATGGAGAGAGACGTTTAATAAAATATTCAAAAAACAGATAAACGCAAACAAGTGAAAGTCTTACATATATTTTTTTTGTGTATAGATATTTTGTTACTTAACTTGCAATAGGGTTCTCATGGCGCAAATATCTACGAAAACTTCAGACGCGAAACTCCATTTTAAGGCATTGGAAGGCAAAAAAAACTGCTTTTATTAGGCGGTGATAAAAAAAAAACATGCTTTTAATAGGCGTCAATCGAAAATCACTCGCAAACAACCCCAAAAATTAACATGTACCAAATTAGTAAACTTATTCGAACATGTGCACATACGAAAAGAAATCTCATTCTGTACAGCGACAGAATGATAGTTTCAAAACAGCGCGAAAGCAATAAATAGTCTACAGTTTCGAATCCCTCCATATCGTAAAAAGTCATTTTCAGAATGCTGTATCTCAACATGCAACTGAACCTGATAAAAACGAAACTTCGATAGAGGAATGCATTGAAATTTTCGTTGATTTGTCACGTACTACATAAATATACTGTCACAGTTTATACTAAGACGTTTTCTGCAAAATCAACGTGTGCGCGTACACTGTTAAAAATTTCCGTAAATTCTAGGAAATATTAACAGAAAAGTACTGTAATTTTACGGAAGTGGCTTCCGTAATTTTTGTTTACGGAAGTTCGTCCGTATTGCCAGTTTACGGGTGTTTGACCGTAACTTTCCATAAATTCATTTAAATATGTTTGTACAATTTTCAATCATATATTAACGCGGTTCTTTAAAAGACATGCTCGTATTAATGATCACTATGACTCCTAGAGCTAATGTGCGTGCACACTGGTGCGACACGAAGAGAAGACAAGACAAGCTTAGATAATAGAAGCGAAGAGCTGCTTCCTGGTTGTCCACACTTTGCCGCACGAAGAGAAGAGATGCGGAGAGACGAGCAATACAGCCAAGGACTCATATCACGCATGAACAAAGGGCAGAACAGCCCTGTGACTGAAGTGTTCCGAGGAAGCCACACACATCTTATATTCTCCTCGCTTCACATATCCTGCAGTGGGCGGCCACACGTCACTACATGGAACTTATCACAGCTGAACAAATATCGCACTTCTCTGCGTTTCGTGCCAGCACGCATGCTCTTTTAAAGTTATTTATTTCTGTAGAAAAAAAATATTCTCATAATGGTACTGATGAAGTTCTGAAAAATTAGGATGTCAAAAACAAAACTTGTCTCTTAAAAAGTTGATTTCTTATTACTGCATGGAACTCGCTTATCGTGTATATATATATATATATATATATATATATATATATATATATATATATATATATATATATATATATATATATATATATACTGTGGTACAATGGTTAGAGCGCCTACCTGGGAATCGTAATATCGTGGGTTCGACTCCCGACGAATTAGTGACATTTTCTAGGATACAAAACGGTATGTCATGATATCGATAAAAATAGTTTTTTTCCTTCATAAAATGGAGTGCCTTTCATTTAAAGAAATTTAATTTTTGTGAGAAAAACGTATTGTCCGTAATTTTACGAAGGATTTCATTATGAAGAAAAACAGTGTGTCCGTTAGTTTACGAAGATTTCTAGATAATTATTTGCCTGTACGTTTCGGTTATTTCACGGAAATTTTTTCTAACAGTGTATAAACATACAGTATGTCCGTATATAAGTATTCTGGGAACATTCTTTCATTCCAAGGACGGTAAATAAGTAGTCTCTGTAGGCGCCACTTGTTTACTTTAGGCCTGTCGTATGTCATTAGAGGTACGAATAGTGAAATGTACTTAAAATGACACTTTAGGGCAACAAGTTTCCAGAAGTAAAAAATGCAGATACCTTCGAACGTAAAATGAGTTAATTATTTAGAGCACGAAAGGTAAAGAAATGTGGGGCGTACGTATTCTGGAAAGCTTAAAACGTTGAAAAACTGTAAATACCTTAACCGTAGGCCTACTCATTCTTTTGACGAAAGCATATTGCACACTCGAATTTTTAGGCCGGGGAAAAACGGATTGCCTTAATTGCTTCCACATCTCCTCCCATAACTTACTATTCCAATTCCCTATGATGGGGTCCGGAGATTTCTTCCAGGGTTGCCTAAAAGTAGTTGATCAAATGACCTGTCAGTAGTGATTTATTCCAGCGGACTGGTCGCTCATCTGTATTGTCGGCTTTGTAGATCATAACACGACGAGCAGAGATTCGTTTCGAAAGTATTCCAACGATACGAGCATGGCCTAGAATTTGAATGTGAGAATGATCATAATATAGGAAAATATGAGAAATTGCAGTACGCACGTAAAGATACCCAGATGGTAGGTGAACAAAGGTAGGTTGTGGTCAGCGATTAAATTCCTTTAAAAAAGTTTAATGACAAATCACTGATCGCCAGTTGAGCGTATTTGTTTGTGTGGAGGAGATACTGTTCTACACAGGGCGTTCAGTGGCACCCTTGTCGCTCCACAGATACTGTGCCTCACACACACACAAGCACAGCCTACATAGAGAGCCAACTTGACTCCGGATATAACAGCGTGTATTGGCGGCGCGGTAATTCCGTCCTAGAGAATGTCTAGTGATGTAATCTACCTTCCTTTGTCTCGCTAGCCGTCAGTCAGAGCGGTCAGCGTCGCGGTGACTGGACGAGGCAGCATGACGTCAGCGAGGCCCCGCCCCCTGGGCACGCCTACCACGTACTGATAGCGGCGTGTGGGACGCTATAATGCGCGCCGCGGTATGGAAATACTGCGCCCACTCAGCCTCGCAGCCATCAACCTTGGAATCAATAGCCGTGCTGGAGCCGTGTGTGTGCGTGTGTGTGTGTCGGCGAGAGAGTAGGTACACTGCGCACTTAGCCAACTGCTAGGAATAAACTCCGCGCCCAGACACCGCCATGAGTAGACGGGAAATATTTGCGAGTTCATTGACGTATAGGCTAGCCTCCAAGAATATATATGTACTCTAGCAAACAACAGCTGCTTGTTGCCTACTCTCATACACGCTGATACCTACAAACTTGAACATCTCGGGAATTCATTGACTTGATTTCAAACGCGTGTACGTTTCTTTGACGTCAGGGATTTGGTCACATTGCCCTGAAGAACTTTGAGCCAATCAAAAAATATGAGAGAAAACAAGGCTGAAATTCCGTGCTTGAAACTTGCTACTCAGTGGAGCAGTAGGCGATGAAAAAATTATCGGGGTCTGAGCGTACACAGGACATTGGATTCTAACGTGCAGGACATTGAACTAGAGACATTTTCCAGGTCCCTGGTGGTAAAACATAATTCGCAATCCAAGAGGTGTCACACAAGTCAAAGGCCAATCACAAAACTGGCACGAGCTTACAGTTACTTATATTCCTGATTGACTGATTGTGCCTCAAAGAAAACGTGACTTTGTTCAGATCCGCTGCCGAATAGAAAACTGCTAATGAATCTCGCGTTGTTTTCTGACAACAGACTAGACTGCAAGCTGTTGTTCGCTCGCTCGAAGTCTTCCATTGTCCTTCAGTGTGGACAGATATGCTGATTTATCGCGAGAAAAGTTTATTGCTGTACTTCAACATAATGTAGACCTATTCATTTCTGACGTTTTCCTTTCGTTACTGGTGTGTCCCTATTTGACTGGGCCACTGACAATACTGATGCGCTACGACAGAAAGTCTGTCATTTGTCTGTAAAGCTAATTAGATCACGCCACACCACCGTCGACCAATCATTAGAGATGATGGTCTATCACGGGAAAAGTTGACTGTTTTCTGTGTTTCAACACACGTTCAGCTTACTATAAGATTACTGGCTCTCGCTTGTACGTGAACCCATTGCCCTATTTGACTAAGCCAATACGAATCCGCTATTACAATATTTTATGTATATTATTGGTCCGCAGACAGCTACGCTGTGTCACACATACATAACGCAATAAAACATCTCGCAAGAAACCATAGTGTTTTCAAAGGTATGTTGGCACAAAAATGTTCGCGATATACCATAATCTCTGCCAATCATACGAGAGGCAGGACGTTACACTGATTTGGAGAATAAGCTGGCGGAAAAGGCTCTCTTGATTTTCCATCACCTCTAGACACAGACTGTAGCGAAGAACAATTTCAGCCAGTAGGTAGAAGTTCCAAGGTAGAGCGACCAATCGTATTTTTAAGCAGTTGACATCACATAGACTGGTTGGTAAGACCCGGCATTTTTCACGAAAATTCTTCTGCAGCGACATGTTTCGATGTCTTACATACGCAACCAACTGCTCTGCTTCACGACCAGAGATTGGCCAATCACAGACAAGTCGTAACCTTATTCTGATTGGAACACACATGAGAAACGTCATTCCGCAAGACACTCTGCCAATTAAATGGGAGAGATAACAAAGGAAAACATTCCGCATATTACCGAAAATAAACTGAGATAGGCAAGTTGTACTTTTCGTGTAGCTTCATCGATCAAGATAAATAAATAAAGGATTCCACGATTCCTTACGCCACTATAGGACTTTGTAATTTGAAGTGAGTTGTAATAACAAATAATTTTATTCTTAACCTCAGCGCTATGGCATGATTGGCTGTTCTCTGCAGGAGTCGCAGCATTAGTGTTTCTTTTGTTATAGTCTATTGTGTTGTGAATGAACAACAGTAACGTTGCAATGTGGGATTAGTATATCGTAGGAATTATGGCATAGAACATACTCTTCTTGTAATTAACAGCATTTGTATTGTGAAAACCAGTCTGTAAATTATTGTTTTATCGAACTTCAAAGTACCGTTTACTTATCGAGTTAAAAAACGGAAAAGATTCCTTCAACTTTGTATGCATATAACTTTCCGTACATAGAAGGTATAATGTTTTACATGTAATGTTCCATTTTCATAAATTCAAATTAACATATTTCGAACTGTAAGTTTTTCCATTCAACCTATTGTGTAGAGACAAAACTAGGCTATGTTTCCCATTTTACCGAAAGTTGTCCGAAGGGGAATCTTTGCCTTCTACCTATCACCCATTCAATTAAAATGTAGTAAAATTTGCAAAGGAGAACGTAATGCATTGTAGCAAGTAAGTGGAGAAAAATATTTCCGCGAAAATCTGGTGTCCCTACCCATGGGTATGACTAAAGACGCTGGAAAATCACGAAAACATATTTAAAGTCAACATAGTCACTAACAAGGATACTATCTTCAGCCTATTATTGTTGGACGAATCAATGTGTGACAAGCGCGGACAGTTTGGGAGAAATCACTCGCGTTCTCTGCAGTTCATGTGGCTTACGAATGTTGCTGGGTCGCAGAAAACCTAAATGTGTTGTCCTTGTATTTTTTCGTCGTTGTTGCCATTTTTATTAACTTGTAATGGTCCTTCTATGTTACGCCACATTATTTTCCTTTTATTAAGATGTAAAGTTTTAAACAACCTTTCTGTACATTCTGTATAAAGGAACACTTGATGAATTAGGAAATAAATTACCATGTCTATCTTCTTAACACTCCTGTACATCAGCGTGGAAACACACAAACAACTAATACAGCGGAATCACGCAAATTTATTGAACAGCTGTAGTGGGAGAGACTGCATTAACACTGGTTCTAACGATTTCACTTAAAAATTGAAAGACTACGGCCGAGGTGTGCGTGAGGCCATACTTAGCGACGAAGTGGCTGGAATTGATATTGAAATTAAGCCCCCCGCCCCCTTCGGGCCAAAGTGATTCCCCTCGTGTCGGCTTCTGGGAGCCGACCTCATGTCGCCGCGAGTTAAGCGCGCTTATTATTCTAAGCCAATAAATTTCCCGCCCCAGCTGACCGCGCGCCGTATAATTAGTTTCACTTTTCATCTTCCTTCCAGCGAGTATTAAATTAATTTGAGAAGAGCCGAGGTAATACCCTCGCCAGCAGGTCGGGAGACACTCCTAGCCACGACAGCGAGCTGGGAACTAAGCTACTAGCCTACCTTATACACAACCAATACATAATACCTGGGCGCGAGCGGCCATATCGACCCGACAAACTCTTCGGCCCACGGTCACTGGGCAGCAGGTCGGCACATTAGAATAAAATAATGAAAGGAAACAGTCCTGATGACTGAGTAAGTTTCTAAAGTAATGGTTGGTGCTACTGGTACTCTGGTGCTATTTTGAAAGGGCTGGAGCGCCACTCCACTGAATATTCACAGTTTCCAACAAAACAGTTCTCCTACATACTACCGAAAATGAAGACTCGACAATTCGTAGATGATATTATTCATTATTACATACTCACAGACGGTCTTATTTTTAAAGCACTGACGTGAGATAGAAAAAAAGGAAGAATGTCGGTGTCTATGTAATAAATCAAGAAGGTATACAAAAGAATTTCTACGGATTTTCAAACCTTAATTTTCGAAAAACAAGTAAAAAAAAATACGAAAATTGTGAAAATTCACTGCTTTGGCGCACTGTTCCTCTAAGGTTTGGTTTCAGTCGCCATTAACGTATTTTTTGCTTTAACGCAGTTCAGAGAAGATAAATGTGGAATTTGCGACTGTAGCGCGTTTTCTGTTTACATTGCTCTACAGCACAATCATAACAATTGCACTTTTAATATAAGGCCATAATATGTCCAACAATTTTTTTATATAGGCCTACTTATTGATTTTGTTCGATTAACAGCAGCCTTAGTATGCTTCGAAAGTCCCACTACCATGTCTGTATTGTAGCGCAAGGTAAACTGAAATTGCTCTACAGGATGATACAAAAAGGTACGGCCAAACTTTCAGGAAACAGTCCACACACACAAAGAAAGAAAATATGTGATGTGGACATATGTCCGGAAACGCTTAGTTACCACGGTAGAGCTCAATTCCTTACATCTCGTTAAATGTCATCGTAAATAACACTTCGTACAGAAAATGTCCCAAATATCCAATGTATTGGTTCTTTACAATGTACTTTACTTCCTAGGTTCACCGCCAGGTGAGCCACTTGACTGGATTGCTTGTGTTGACACGTCACACATTGCTGTACAGTCGTAGCACTAAGTACAATGCATAACTCGCTTAGTGTTCATCACGTACTTGTTTTGAATGCAATAAATAGACTTTGTCACGAAAATATATTGTCTCTATTTGTTCCAATGCACTACTTGCACATAGGTAGCTGTGCTTCGTGGTTATTGGCAGCATGTCCTTGTTCAGTGACGCAACATTATCATTAAGTCCGTCCTTTATTAGAAAACTACTCAACAGTCTAATCTGTGGGACTCCTATTTTTTTTGGCGGAGGGGGGGGGGGAGGGACAGCCCGCATAATTTTTACAATTAAGTTAATAGAATTTTTACTTTTAGTTCGCATGTCAAAATTTTAATTATTATTACTTATTTTGTTTGTTTTGCGATGGGAAAGTAGTTTAATGTCCACAGTTACTGCTTGTTCTATTTTTGTAATCACCTACATGAAAAAAATACTTGTTTTCTCCCGATGGTTACTAGAAACAGAGGTAACGAAGATATCTTCCCATTTGGCATACCGAAATATTGACCCGATATTCCTCATCACGTGTATGCATATATATATATATATATATATATATATATATATATATATACATAAATAAATATATATATATACATATATCCGAGACTAAAATAGAGGTCCTTTCAGAATAAAGCTATTGTAACAGCAGATGTCACTTTGTATTTATTTGTGTATTGTCCCTCGCAGACCATCAGATTCATTTCTGAAAATATTTATTTTTATTTGTTTGTGTCCCAGAATAACATACCACGTTGGCAGAGAGAAGTACACGGTGGGAGGGGGGGGGGAGGATACAGCCAGGACTTGTTTTAAGGAATCGCCCCAGCACTCGCCTAAAGTTTCTCCGGGATATCCTGGTAAATCGAAATCAGGATGGCTGGAACCGGGGTTCGAACCTGTGTTCTTCCAATCGGTTAGCTTCACCTCGGCCTGTTTCACTTGAGTAACATATGTCCATACAACACTTCTGACGTCACACGTAATTGTATTATAATTCTCTAAACGGCATATAAAACCATCCAATGCAATAAGTCAATACTCTCCTCCGAACGTTTCTACGGGACAGATTAATACAGGTATTTCACAGACAATAATAATAATCTCTCTGGACTCTTAAGGGTGTTCAAGTGGCCAAAATTAATAATGTTGTATTTGTATGAAGTGTTGGTTATAAAGACTTACTTGTGACTATATTTTGCACTTGGGAACATGTTTCAGCTCTCATAATTTTTCGTAGCAACATGTCAAAGTATAAATTTACATATAAATAACAAAAATAAACTGACTAACTCGAATTCAACTACCTGCATGTTAGAATTAAATATCCTATGCATAGGGTCCGGTAGTTTTAGCGAAAATATTTTTGCCCCACTTTGTTTCAGTGTCTTACGTGCACACCTGCACCTCAACTTCATGATTATTGGCAGAGTGTTTTTCTGCAGAGATGTTATTCATTAGACTGTGCCAGTCAGTACACGGATAACTGTGACACATCACGTCTGTGATTTGCGTGAGTTACGGCATCCAATCACTAACCACACAGCAGACACGCAGGTGCGCACGTAAGGCACTGAAACAAAGTGTTGCAAAAATATTTTCTCGAAGACTACCGGGCCCTATGCATAAGATATTTAATTCTAACATTCAGGTCATTGAATTCGCGAAATTTCACCATCTCTAACCACTATAGCTAGATGCCGGAAAATTTCTCTGATTCAATGACCTGCATGTTAGAATGCACTCTCCTATGTTTACTCAAGTCTCGATTATTTGTCTACTAGCTGCTACTCACTGGAACAGCGGACAACGGGCGAATAGACGGGGCTTGCGTATACATAGGACAATGGATTCTATCATGCAAGTCACTGAATCCGCGAAATTTTCCGGCGTCGAATTAGAGCCTTTATCATATTACTTCATGGAATAACAAGACCACCACTGAATGTCTTATATATAGGCTAGTTTACGGCGAGTAGACTGCACGCCAGTTAGTAATATGCGCCTAGAGGCTAGAGTGAGGTGTGATGTGTGAGCTGTGTCGCCCTTACGGCTTCCTCGTTTCCAGGCCTTGAAGGTGCGAAATCTTCCACACAGGCAGCTTACCTTAGCTGTAAGAAAAATGACGTTTGGTATTCACGTAACTTTGGCAGGCGAAGTGACGATCCTAGTCGTAGATACTCCTCTCTCTCTCTCTCACTCACTCACTTCTCCTCTCCCAGAACTCGCTCTAGTCACGGGTTCATTATTTTCATTGACGTGACGTTATTACCCCGCCCCCCGCCACACCTCCCCTCTGATACGAACAACAAAAACTGCTATCTCGTGTCGGTAGCCGCTGAGAAGCTAAATCTATATTTCGTTTCGAAGTGAATTGCGGAGTCGCCAAGGCGGGGGTTTGTGGGTAATGAAGGAGCTCGCTCGAGGAGGCCGGCCTGTCTGTAATTAAATAGACCACTCTGTAATTGAAACGTTGCCCCGAGCTCTATAAACAATTTCTATGAAATTTCATTAGTTGTACGATTTAATTTAGTGGAAGGGTGCAGCCGTGAGGCAGGTCTGTGCTCGGCCGGCCGCAAGCTATACTTTGGGCGGATGTGGCCGCGAGCTAGATTGCACACCGGGGGAGGAGGGGGTGTGGGTGGTGGAATACCTCGGCGTGTGGGGCGTAAGTGCATGACAGGAGAAATTAATTATCCCGTGGAATGACGGCACGGTAGCCGGCTGTGCAGGAGGACTTGTAATTGCTGCTCGGGAAAAGCTATTTCACAAATAAATACAAACCGAGCTGGAAGGCTCCCGGGCTACTCGTACAATTCTTGAGATGTTGGAGGGGAGGGGGGCTGTCTCTCAGCCCTGTTCTGTGTGCCGCTTCCGTGTATACATGATTGCGTCGTCCTGTACTGCAGTGTTGCCAATTACTAGACACCTGCATGCTGGGCTCCACACTCCTGTGTACTCTCTGTCCTCAGCTATTTGTACATTGGCTGCTGCTGCTGTGAGTGGCCAGCTGTATATATTACCAGGTAGTGCGTACATTAGTGAGTGAATGTGTGTTCATGCAGGTTTGCTTGCCATTGGTATACAATCCTCTAGCAAATGTTTCATAAACAATGATCCGTCAAGAAAGTAACTCACATGTGCAGGAGTTAGAATATCTACCAGTTACATTTCCTAATACAGATACGCCGTTTAAATCACTTTAAATACAGAAAAAATTTACAATATTCAGACAAAGACAAACTAAATATGATTTTGAAGAACGAGTAAAAATTGATCATTTGAATGCAATAAATAGAACCACGACTTTGTCACGAAAATATTTTTTCTCTATTTATTCCAATGCATTTCTTGCTCATAGGGAGCTGTGCTTCATGGTTATTGGCAGCGTATATTTGTTCAGACACGTCTCTAATTTGACGGCACCAATCAGAATAAAGTTATTGTAACAGCAGACGCCTGTGATTTGCTAGTGGTACCCGACAAAAGTAATAGTAAAACATCCAATCACTGATCATGAACAGTCAAGTGTGTGTTCTTGACGTACAACCTGACCTACAATGTATACGCTACATACTCGTGCGTCTGCTCATGAGTGTTACGAGGGCGGTTCACTGAAATTTTTAATTGTTTTAATAATGTTTTATTTGTATGAGATATTGTTTATTTTGTAGGCGTATGTTGTGATTACTTTTTACTGTAACCAACATTTTTTAGCTTTCATAGTTTTCATATTATAGTCTATAAAATTCAAAATTTTCATTAAACGGTTTTATGCAATAAAGAATAAACGACCTCACTAGCTGAAATGAACAAAAATTCACACTAAAAACAGTGTGACAAGATACAAAAAGACATGTTTGGAAACCGCATTAAAATTTTTTGTATTGAAAAATTGTTAATTACTTCAAAATATTTAAGAAATACAAGAAAAATTATGTGGCTTTATATATGTCTTGCCATAGTCAATGGCACTGTTCTTCAGCGTGATTTTTTTTATTTCGGTAAGTTGATTCGTTTTCGTGCATAAAACCGTTTTATGCAAATTTGGACTTAAACATGCTATTCTACAAAAACTATGGAAGCTAACAAATGTTCATTAAACTAAAAAGTAGTTGCAAAAAAGTCTATAGAACAAACCATCCAGCGTATAAATTAAAATATAAAAAAAAATTAATAATTTTTCGGTTAACTTCCCCCTTAAAGGAGCACTGGAGGGAAATATATTACTGTTTTAAAATTTTTAATACTTGTGTGAGATATGGATTGTTTTGTAGTCATGCGTTGTGACTATTATTTTCTGCAAAGGAATAATTTTAGCTTCCGTATTTAAAAACCAAAAATAAATAATTTTGGTATAAATTTATTTTAAAAAGAAATTTTATTTTTATTTTGAAATTCAGATTTTTTAAAAATATAAAAGGTTTAGATCTATTTATTTTCGTATAGGAGACCTTATAGCTTAGAGCTTCGTTATTTGGTGTCAATTATTTCAGTTCGGTAATTCAGTTGGTTTTACCTTTAGAGCATACAACAGTTTTATTCAAATTTGGACTTTGACATGCCGTTGTATAAAACTAAGTGAACTAAACATTTTTAGTTATAGTAAAAAATAGCCACAAAGTATATCTACATAACAAACCATATCTTGTACAAATATTACAATTTTTGAAATAATGCTATTGTTTCGTCTCTTCACATAATAGTTCGTAGTTTTATAATAGCACCAACACTGACCAACTCTTACACATTACGTTATAGTTAATTCCCACGAATAAAGTACTTCTTCTGTTCCATAGTTTCCGTACAAAAACACGTCAAAGTTAGTGATTCGACTAATTTCACTTCTTACACAAAGTAAAACTATTCAAACAATAGGCTATGAATGAATAATTCGGAGTGAAAGCTGCAGAATGACTTTTTCGTTATTTCACGTAAAAATTTTTTTAAATACATGCACTCAAAGATATGCAAAAATTAAGCTATATTCGAGAATGTTTTAATACGAACAGTTTTTACGTAAAATTACAAAGGTGTCATTATGTAGCGTAATGCAAATACTTTCACATCATATTGTTTCATTCGTATAGTTTGAATAGTTTTTAGTATATGTAAGTAGCGAAAAAAGTCAAATCGCTTCTTTGACATTTGTTTCCATGAAAAATATGGATCAAAAATACCTTATTAATGTACTGTGTAAAAGATGGAGAGTGTTTGGTCCGGTTATAAAAATACCAATTGTTCGGCCGTGAAAGCCAGCAATGTCCGAGGCAGAACACGGCTTAGTAACGGTCGCCGAGGCGAACAGCACAGCACCAAGGCCACTGTAAGATAAGGGCAGTGAAATCAGCAGTCCGCTCACAACCGCGGGGAGTTGTGTTTGTGACGCGACCATGAATATTCACACACCTTGTTTTACATACGAACAGTTACGGTAGCCATTACGATTCCTCGCAGTCATGACCACACAATCGGTGTCAGTGAGTCGGCTGCAGACACACGAGAATGTCTGCTGGCTAGCTCGAGTGACGTGGAGCGGGGCATGACAACGAGGACACACAATGGACCAACACGCAGCCTCCTGAATTACTAACATACAACGCAGGGGAACTACTTTCCTCTAAAGAATCGACAGTTAAGGTGGTCTTCAGCCCAGGCCAGCGAACGGATGTGCAATGCTTCAGTCATTACCAGACTACTCGACAGTGGCGGCTCCAGGATTGTTGCCAGGTAGGGCACAAGTTGCAGACAACTGTACAGTAGTCTTCGCTAGTTGACGTTACAGCCACTGACACGCAGGTATGTATTTCCCGCGCGCCAGCTCTGAGTCCCTGGTGGGTAAGTGATTTTCGCCAGTAAATATATAAATAACACAACGAGGCCTAATAGCTAGCGACCCTGGTTTTTCGCGAAAAGGAATTTTGCCCCACTTTGTTTCAGTGCCATACGTGCACATCTGCAGTTCTGCTTCGTGGTCAGCGATTGGATATTTTAACTCTCACGAGCCTTGGGATTCTGCCGGCACATCACAGCCGTGAGGTGTTGCAGAGTCTTTATTGTAATTGGCTCAGACAAATGATATACGGCTCTTCATATAGACACGCTGCCAATAATCATGAAGCATAATTGCAGATGTGCACGTAAGGCACTGAAACAAAGTGAGGCAAAATTTTTTTACGCGAAAAACTAGGGTCCCTACTAATAGCATGCGACACACATGCTAGCCGTAGTGAGGTCGTAAGTCAGGGTGTGTTTGACACTGTGTTACTGTAGCGTACATCAAGTTTACTGCATACACGCCAGGGACTCAGAGCTGGCGCGCGGACAACACAGTAAGTAGCCAGTAGATATTTCATGGTAATTACTCATTGGTACGGCCACGATTTTGTCGCGAAAAGAATTTTGCCCCACTTTGTTTCAGTGTCTCACGTGCACATCGGCAGTTCTGTTTCAAGGTTATTGGCAGCGTGTCTTTGTTCAAACACGTTTCTCATTTGACGGCACCAATCAGAATAAGATTATTGTGAGTGTGTACGTCTATAATTTGCCAAGGCAAGTGAATGTAAAATCATCCAATCACAGA
>PNEQ01044209.1:0-18480 GCA_003012365.1 Medauroidea extradentata
GTAAAAGTTCACGTAGGGAGAGATTTTGAAAACTTAATTTCTTTTATCCATTAACTCATGTGCAGATGGAGGTCTAAGTGTACATATTGTATATTTGAGCAGCAGTATTTTCACTGCATAAAATTGTAATTTTTTTTATGTAAATGTATGACATGAATAGTGAATATTCCAGTGTTGCTATTATGTATGTACCTTCAAGTTATACTATGTGTTCAAACTAAGTTTCCCCCCTCTTTCTCTTTCTTTCTGTACATATTGTAAATATTATTGTAATAGTGTTTGTAATTTATATTAATTCTGTCTTTGCTGTATTTAACAGCATACATGTTATGTCCAACAAAATGACGAACCCCGTATTCACTGAACGCAATGTTCGAAAGTTGAATCAAGTGGGTGATGTAATACATAAATAAAAATAAAAAATGCTGTTGACCTTAAGTTGTATGCATTATAGGGTACAGCATCAGTTAGTAAGATTTGAGTATCTGTACCTTTCATGCTTATCATAGGCATACTTATTTAATAGTTGCAAGTATAATAACGATTTGAAGAAGCATTTAAGTACTTATTCCCTCTGTAATGATTCTTATGAGTTCAGCTCAGATCGCTTAGTAGACCATTTTTTTAATATTATAAACCACAAAATCTGTAGAAAAAAGGAAAACTTTTGCTGTATGAAAACTGAATTTAAAAAATAATAAGATTTTTGATTGTAAATAATTTTACAATCCAAAAACCTGCCGTGCAGAGATTTACTGATAGTAGAATTATTTTAAATGAAAACCAGAGTAGACGTACTATTTTTTGAAGTTGGGTTATTATGGTGATAATTATAAAAATGAAAGTTTTTAATTTTGATTGATTTTGTGGTTTTTAGCTGTTATTTTTCCAAAAATCGTTTTAAATTTTTTACTTGAAAACAAATCATACTACTGCTTAGTGCTATACAGACAGATGTCCACTAATAAAGTGTCTATTCTGCAAAAAAATTTCATCAAATTATGAATACCGGTAAATCAGATTTTATTCACAATTTGAGTATTCCAGTCATTTGCTCGACAACTTACCATTCCGTTCCCCTTAACCAGTGATTATATGCGTATTGATGGCACAGTTCAAAAGGGAAACAATTCAAAATGTCAAGTTTTGAGTAAAATGCACATAGAAAGATTACCGTTCCACCAAAAAATTTGTTAATTAACTTACAGTATTCGGTTGGTGTTAATTTGAAGCAAAAGTACAGAGGCAAGTGTTTAAGGTGTTAAAAATATTTATAGTCTGCTTTGCTGAAATTATCGCACTTTAAATTAAAAGAAATACAATTTCTAGAACTCTACTGGAAACAGAATGAAGTGCCATAATATTAAAATGTGAGAATCTACGGGTTTTTACTTTCATTTGGGTAGAGTGCAATTCTGTCGTATGTGTTGGGTGAGCCAAACTCAGAAATGCAATTTTTTGAGTTATTTACCTATACAAAGACCTGTTTTTTTTATATAGAATTTGAGGTTTTTTTTCTTCTCAAAATAGGCCCTACTGCTGAACTGAAAGTGGTTTCATGGGTTGTGCTCAGAGTATTGAAATCAGGCTAGTAGTTTGTGGAATTCTGATGAGTTGGTAAGCTGTTTACACTCCAGTAGACACATTAATGGATTCATTAACACATTTACAGGAAGCCAAAGCATTGCCTGGTGTGGGTGCCAAGATGGCGGCCAAAGTAGTGGAAATTCTGGAATGTGGAAGCCTGCGTAAAGTGAAGGAGATTTGCGAGGATGAGAAGACTAAGGTTTTAGAACTGTTCACAAAGGTGTGGGGTGTTGGACCGACTACAGCAGATGGTTGGTATCAACAGGTACTGTTCTCTGCACGTTTGCTGTAGCCGTAACACCTTGCAAACTGATGTTTTTTAGGCTGGCGATAACTGTGGCAGCGGTCACCTGCGAGTTGAAAGCTGTAACTCCATCTAAAATTTTATTTTGATTGCAGTACTTGCTTTTCGGATAATCTTTAGAGATGGTTTACAAAATAGGCTTCGTCGTGGTAATTGACTTATTTTTCCAGTAACTTACGATAATTTGCAAGGTATTGGCATCATTCTGAAGCAAAAAACACCTGAATATCTCAGTAGATTAGTTAGAAACATATTTAACACCATAATACCTATTTAGGGATAACATTTTTAAAAGTCTAAAAAAAATTTGAAATCATCTTTTAGGCATCTGTATAGCGTGCTGGGCTTAAAGTATTTTGACGTTTCGTTGTAAACACTTTTCATCCCTTTCACAACTTTTCTCCTCCTTAGGTGACAAAAAATTTGAAAAATCATAAATACATTTCTAGCATATCAGTACAATAAGCATAAAGTCTCAAAGTCCTATAGTATATGTTGCAACTACATTGGACTGTAAAGATCTATCACTACCAAGTATAAATCACATTAATATCTAAAAGTTCAATGGGGTAGTTATATACTGCTGATAAATTGCAATCACATTTTGCCTTTTCAGGTCAATTTGGTATTTTGGGTAGGTATTTATGTAAGCATCATCCCGAAGTGAAGACTGGTTTGATAAATATTGAGGACTAATCAAAGACACGTCACATATTTTCACCTCCTAAGTTATAGTATAGAATCTACGAACGTCTTTAAACCACGTCACAGACATTTGTATAAGTATGTAATTGAAGTAAAAATAATGACTGTAGCCCAATGTGTTCAGTCTGTACAGAAAATTAATAAACAAACACTTTCCTTCTCTTTTCACTCCTTGGGAGAGGAATTAAAAAAAAATAATTGTGAAACTACTTTTCAGGCATTTACGAGATCCATAATTGTAAAACAAAGGTCAACTCTGTATCTCCAAGAGTTTGTTAGCTTTAGAAGAATAATTGATAGCACGTCGTGTTTTTAACCCATGCATTTTTGTGAGCATTTAATTTAATTAAAAGTCACAATGATAACACATTGGGTTCAAGGTAACATACATATGTCAATGATTCATTGAAAATCAATTTCACTCCTTTAGAAGTCAAATTTTGAAAAAGATACCTTCGTGGTGTTCACCGACACCCTGAGTGGAATCCACCCTCAAAATTCCACAGTTCCAGGTATGTACAGTGCTGTGGTTTGATATGCCTGTCAGTCAAAGAATCCCTATTTAGACACAAGATTAGTTTGGTTTTTTAGCTAACCTAATTATCAACTAATTATTTTTTGTGATAGTCTTTGGTTGTCTACATTTGAGGGCCTTTCCTTAGTGATAATATTTAACTCAGTATTGATGACAAGGCAGCTTTAGTGTGACTCTATGGCAGTGTTAATAGGTGGCTGCTACATAACTAATTCCCAAGCCAGTAAGACAATAGTTTACTGAAGGGAAGAGAAGGATAACCTTAGTGTGTATCAACCATTCAGTGATGCATTTAGTTTTTTGTGCATCTCAGTGTCTGTTCCCTTAGCATTATCTGATCTCACACCATCACTTCAGAGATTGGCAGTAGCATAATTAGAGGCTTGGCAGGGAAAGGTATCTTCAAGGTTCAGTAGTAAAACAGACTAGAAATTTCCCTGAAACCAAACGTCACCAACGCTTCACCCATTGAGGCAGCCTAACAGCAGAGAGCTGTACTAAAACAACGAGAATGCGAGATTTTACTCCAAGAAGGCAGTACCAGTGAGCATATGTGGAGGCAGGCAATGCCTTGTACAGCCAGCTTTCTCACCCCTAGTCCTCTTTCTCATGATTACTTCTCAACTGTGATGTGGTGAAAGCCTGCGCGGGTGGATACTATTGGGGCAGGCATGGAGCAACGAGTAAGTTAAGAATTTGTAAATAAAGGTTCAACATGATATTTGAGGCAAACGGAAAAAACTGCCATAAATTAAATGACAATAATTTATCAAACTTATTGAGCGTTATGATCAAATTGTCTGCTATGTTATAGTTTCTTGGGTTTGTTATAGGTGGTACAGGCGGAAATGTTTAGACTTTTTGTGTTGACATGTCATTAACAATTCGCAGGGTTTTCGTTCTCTGGATGATTTGCAAACAAAGGCGAATCTGACAAAGCAGCAGAAAATTGGCCTTAAACACTTTGAAGACCTCCAGGAAAGAATTCCTCGGGAGGAAGTAGAAAGCATTGGCTCCATTGTACGAGATGCAGCTTTAAGCGTAGAGCCAAAGCTGCAGGTTGTGTTGTGTGGCTCTTATCGCAGGGGCAAGGCAACATGTGGGGACATCGATGTTCTCATTGCAAAGCCTGACGACTGCCCCCGAGACATTTTGTCACATCTTCTGGAGAACCTGAAAAAAGATGGCTTTATTACAGATGATCTGGTCAGTCTGGAGGTCACAGGCAATCAGAAGAAGTACTTGGGTGTGTGTTGTCTCCCAGTCATTGGTCAAAAGGTAAGTTTCTGTGTCTCACAGCTGTTTAGCTAAATATTACAGTAGTTATTACACTGTTTTATAGTTGCTAAGTGCCTTTAAAATTTTTAAAAACCTTTTCATATTTTAAATATGTTTTGTGTTGCAATGTTGGGTCTGTACATGTCGGCTAAAATGATAATGTTCTATGTACCGGTACATACTTAAATTATGTAGGCTACTTATAAAATTGTGCAGAAAATTATGGGTTCTGCTAAGTAATGACATTACAGTGTCTAGCTTTTCAGTTGTTTAACCATGGTTGGTAGGCCAAATTATTGTCTGTAGCGTAACTGGGGCTGTATAAATACCTAAGTTTACTGCATTTTGTATAGTTTCAAAATTATTGTGACAGTGCAAATATGAAATCAATTGTAACTATCAGCCACCCAGGAAGCATTCTTAAGTGTTTTGCAATCGTCTGCACAACTCCAAGAGTGGGTTCAGTAATTGGTCATTACTCAAGACTTTTAGTAGGAAAACTTTTTTACATGAGTAGTACATATGTGATTGAATACATTCATTTTTATAACAGTTATGCTAATATGGTACCTACATATGTATAACATTCTTCTGTTAAGCATATTTTCTGTGTGATCTGCATAAACGTAATTTCCTACAATGAAGAATAAGGAATGGAAGTGTGTTTGTGAATATACACCATTGCTAAAGTTTTGTTGATAAAAAAACAGTGTTGCGTTTTGATCAAACCAACCACTAAAATAAAATACCAGAGCAATTTGGTCAGTTGCAATTACAAGGCACAGAAATTTGGTTAACTTCACAAAAAAATATATTTCTGTTTGTACAGACCAACAAACAGCATGGAAGACAGATTGAGTTTTAAAAGTGAAACGGTGAATAGCACATACAAAATACGGAAACGACACAACTTACATCCTATTCCTGCCACATAGGTATTATTGACATTACTTTTATAGATTGTGTGTTTAGCGAGTACAATAAAACCACTTTTACCCATTTTGTGTGTTATTTTTTATGTACCAGCTGAATACAGTATGTATATATTTTATGCAATATATATTTTCGAACTATTGATAATGTTATAAGACATGTTCTGTAAGTCATCATTATGTAACAATGGAAGTGTGTACAGTAAAATGTTGACATTGGTGTGTGTAACTATACACAGAAGTAAAATATTATACTGGGTTGTTTTTTGGTTACTTAATTAAATTATTATGGACTTACTAAACCATTATTCTGTAATTTTATCTGTGCATTTTTTGAGTTTTCATTTAATGTTGTTTTTTTTTATTGTAATATTAAATTTGATAGTCCTCTTTTACGCTTCGTTTGATGATGTTGCAGCACCGGCGGCTGGACATCTTTGTTGTACCCCAGGCAGAACTCGCTCCGGCGCTCATGCACTACACAGGTTCTGCTCTCTTCAACCGCTCCATCAGGCTGCTGGCAATCAAGAAGGGCATGAGCCTTTCAGAGCACAACCTCCTAGCAGGTGTTGTCAGGAAGGTAGGTCTCTGCACTGGCCTTTTTCTTAACCATTCAACACTGTTTCTTGCCACAAATAAATGTCAACTTGACCACCACATTAAGAGGACGTGGTACATAAATCAACTAATAGCATTAATCTATAACTGTAGGTTTCTTGAAGCATATTTACGAAAATTAAACAATAGAATACAATAGTTTTAGCCAAAATAGTTTCCAGTGTTACGAACTTCTGAGACACAATCTATGACGTCGGAACCTCACAAGAGATCACGCATAACGAATTAGTAATTCTGGATAAATATTTGCTTACAAAGTTGGCAAATAGCATTATCTAGGATTGTCATGGAGTTTTTTTTATCCATATTGGCTTCGAAAAAAGTGTACAAATTGGTTGATGTTTTCAGCATTTATTTATCTACCACACAATCTTAAGGCAATGATATCTTTATTTACACTATTTTTGTATATACAGTAATAGGAACCCTAAGCCTTCACCTACAGTAGTTCCTATTAAATGATTTAGCATTGGAAGACTCTGAATTTGAATCCTACTTAATACATTTAGTTTTTTGTATGTCACATGACTCAAAATGCATCTCTTTCTCTTTCCCCCTTACCCTCCCCCTTCCCAACGCACACAGCGAACTGAAAAATATTTACTTGTAAAAGAATGAACACAAAATTAGGTTAGACTGAGATTTTGATGTGTAAGGTATTTTTCCTTTGTGTAAAATTGAGTATCAGAAAGATACAGTATTTCTTTTAAAATATTTTCTTGTTTCTAGTCTCTGTGTATAAAATGTTTCACTGGCTGAGACATTAAACCACATCCCAAACTGCTGGATTTAAAAACATGAAATTTTGAGGGTGGGATCCTCTTAGGATATAGGCAAACATTAAGAGGGGTTTTTGTCTTTTCAAATTTGTGAAAAGGGGTAAAATATTAACTGACCATATAGTAACTTGAATCCAACAGGATATCATGATGATTTTTACTTAAATTTGACACTTGTACAAAAGCATTCAGGTTTAAGCAATTTAAGGCTGCTTTAAAATTTGACCCAAAGGGGATGGAATTACTACATTAAAGTTTTTTCCATTAACATTCTTTCTATTGCTCCATTTGAGAGGTAGAGTTGCATTTTGTTCCAAAATTATAATAATGAATAAATTCCCAAGAAGTTAATTGAGAGTTCTTGAAATTCGATATTGAACAGAAAGAAAAGTGGATAAATTTGTTGGTATGTATCAATTTAATTGACAGTATAGCTCAAAATTAATGTGCGACCATCATAATTTTTGCTACAGCTAAACATTCATTAAAATGTGAAAATTATCAATTATATTAAAATTATTCAAAAATTGATTCCTTATGAAGTGAAAAGACATGAAATAGGTTTTAGATTATTTCTCCGTGTGTATCGAATGAGTCCATATATTAAAGTACTCTTTGGTTTAGAATGATGCTTATGTAAATACCAACAATTTTATCAATGTTTAAAAATTCAACCCCCAAAGAAATAAAAAAGGATTAATTAGTTTTTTTAGTCATTGCACGTACATAAAAACGTACTTAACTTTCAGATATCAACAGGATTTTTGGTTAAGCATTATGGTAACTTAATTACCTGAAAATGTGCGTAATGGTTTTGAATTCAACGGGTCACCCATAAAATTGTCAAAAATGTGGTTTTGGGATATTTTGAAAGTTGACCCCTGTGGAGACGATAGAGATGGAAAATGAGTTTTTCGATAGATTGTCAGTGTCTATTGATTACTTCAAGATAATGATTACATAAATAGCTAAAAGTAAATTTTAGTATTTTAGGAATTACATTCCTAAGAAGTCTCAAGAAATGTATTTCAATGTGTTTTTTTAGTGAATCATTGATATACTAGCTTGAACCCAATGAGCTATCATGATTTTCACTTCAATGATATAAGAATTTTGATACAAATGTTGAAAGTGTGATTTAATTTTTTTATATCTGGCTCCTAAAGGAGTGGAGAAAGCATTAGATTGATTTTCCGTTAACCCTCAGTATTTATCTAACCGTATGAGATACTGAGGAGTTGCTTGTTTTTGGGGGAAACTTGTGAAAATAAGTCGGACGATTGGAAAAGTACTATATAGTCATTGAGATATAGTTTGTAGTTGGTAAAATTTTGCAGTCCTATTGGTGTGGAATGTGGTACAATCTCTTAGTTCACGGACCTGTATATATTAGTTTTTTTAGTTTAAATAAAACTGCTGATATTAAATGGTGTGCATTAGAAATGCTGTATTTTTTTTGTATGTGTGTTAATTTTCATAATTACATTATGCTAACGTAAAGACTCAATGTTTGGAAGCCTTATGGTTCCTGAGAATGATTTTGTAAAATCAAGAATGATGTAACTTGTCCTCCTGTTCTTCTTCCCCATTAACTTTGGCACAAAATAAAATGTAAACATTGGCTGTCACATATTTTAGAGCAATGGTGATATCAGTTTTTGACATCTCATTGTGATAAATGAAAGTAAACCCTAATGTTTTCTGAGTACTTTTATATTCTATTCAAGAAAGGTACTAATGTAAATACAAGATTCCCCTTGTTACCAAAAAGATTAAAACATCACTACATATTTATTTCTTCAGTGAATGGACCATTGTCAGTATATCTTGTGTGGAAGTCAGTTAGTTGCATTGTTTTTAATTGAGTTAACTGACATTTAAGAAGAGCAAATATAATGTCCTTTTGTTGTCAAAACAACATACAGTACATAGCTTAGCTTTTTAAGTTGTAAGGTTGTGCAAGTGTATTGTCATGGGGAAAAAGGGGTGTTGGTGGTGATGTTTTTATTATTATTATTTTATGCTGCCAAATGACAAATCTCAATACTTTTTTTACTAATTTGTGCCACAGAAAACTCATGTGTACAAAAAAAATTAATTTTGAATTCTTACATTGCTTGTTGTCTGTAGGGTCGGGATATGCTGAATGATGGTTATCCTCTGCCCACCCCAACTGAGGAGTCTATATTCCAACACCTAGAACTTGAGTATCGACCACCTGAGGAGAGAGACCATTAAAATGGTGCTACTTTATTTGCTGGTTTCAACAAGCCCACATTACAAACTTTACAAGTTTAGTTGTGCCATAAGGTGGCTAGTATGTTACACTGCTATAAACAAGTGGGTTTTAATGAGAACACAAATTACAGTATTTGTTTATAAAATTACGTTAACTCTAGATTGATTAATATTTACTTGTATTTCATCCCATATAGCAAATGTATGCATTACAGTATTATTTTAACCTGTAACAATTCATGGAGTTTAGAGTTGTACTCAATACATAAATACAGTGATACTATTTCCCTAACTGCCTATAAAAGTGAAAAAATCTGTTATTGATGACTCCTCTGTTTTCAAAATTGTATTTTATAGCTATTACAGTACAGTGAAATTTCATTACAAGGTACACGATATGAACTTAATTTTTGAAAATACGTACTTATAAACTGAAACGTTATTAAATTAAAATCAGTTTATTTTATAATGAAAAGTACTTAAAAGTAAAGTAGTTAATAATGTTATTTCCCTCAATGTAATTAATATAATATAACCTGTTTCTTACACTTACTGTATTTATTTTATATATATATCCCTTGTAAGTTTGGGTGCAATGCTGAGATATTAACAACACCGAGGTAAGGCTCACTCTTGTTAAACTACTTGCATGTGTTTCCAAACTTGAAAAAACATATATAGGTTACATATTGCATGCTGTATCGTTGTAGCCTCTAGGTCCTGGGTGCTGTGCTAGGCTTGTTGTACTTACGTTTGAATGGACCGGGGGCAGTATTTCTTTCTTTGTTAGTACTACTTCCTTTGTCCATGCCATACTTTGTTAGCTTTTATTGAACACTTCACCAACATTTGTACACACACGACTGCAGGAATGGTGACTACCATGTCTGGACTAAATGCCTCCTCTACCATCTAGACATCACCTCCAGTTGTGCCAGATACACATGTGCATGCACAGAGGTGGGTGAGGAAAACAGGTTGCACAAAGACTTAGAGAAGATCAGGAGCTGGACAATCAGGATCAAGAATATTATGAAAAATAAAATGAAGCAAACAAAGGCGGTAAGATTTACAAACAAACAGAAAAGGAGTGAGGAAGAGTACGAGTAGGGGATCCCTCAGATAGTAAGTACCTTGATGTGGTGTTGCGGTGTGACCTGGGATGGACTGAGCAAGTACAGAAGTTCTTAGGCAGATTGGGAAAGGTTGCTGAAGGGAAATAGTTGTGAGGTTAAGGAAAAGGCACATTGCACCATGATAAGACAAGTGTCTTCCTATCCTAAGGGTTGTCACCTTGCAAGTTGTTTACAGTACTTGGTACGTGCTTGGTCCATCTGGTTTTTATGTGTCTTAACTTGAGCGAATGTAAATTTGGTTTTAGTGGTTGTCACCAGAAGAGACTAGATGAAGAATGAAGTGATACTTGAAAGAGTTCAGGTCCAGGGAATCTAGAGGAAGCATAAATGAGGTTAGTCGCTAAAACAAATGATGAAGGATGGGATCAGGATTGAGCGTGTCAAGGCAGAGCCTCAGACATACACCTAAAATGAAGTTCTTCTAAGGAAAAAGTGACTTACATCTTGGTGCAGAAGGGTTGACTGTGGAGTCCGTGAGCTCCCCTGAAGACTGGAAGAGTCAGAATAAGGGTACAGAAAAAACAGTGCAAATAAGAGTACAGTGCTGGGAAAAGCTGTGCGACAGACGCTGCGGGAAAGAGAATACTGTATTTGCTTAATTAAATGACAGGCAGGGATAAGACTCAACATATTGTTGCCAGAATACTAGGAAAGAAGTGGGGGCTGGTGAAATGAATTGTAGACCCGCCCGATCAGGAATGGCAGCTTGGCGAGCCTTGTGTCCCCAGTAGTGCCCGAGCGCTCCTGGCAGCAACAAGCCAAACAAAGATGGGTTGTATGACTGTGAGCTGCTAATGATATTTCATCCATCTGCCTTGACAATTGAACTGCTTTGCGCATCGGACAGATGGCCCACGAGTCAATATTTGAATCCTTAGAGAGAAGCCTGCAATTAGCACCAATGGGAAGCGTCCAGTAGCAGATATTCGCTGCTACATGGCTCCTGTGATCGCACCGTCTCCTATGGACAACTGCATCTTCTTTGGAAAGAAGGGTGGCTCTTTCCGGTGTGGAGCTGGAGAATGATGTTCTGGTCATGATAGCCATAATGGGACAATGTTCATAATATATATTTTACGTGAACTGTACATTACCCTTTATGTTTCAAAAATTTTAATTCTATGTTATATAAGTTGTAAGACTTAGGTAGGATTCTCTGGTAAGCACAGAAATTTCATTCAAAATTTGAAAGATGCGCCAAGCAAGTGCTTAGATTAGGCTACATAGCACCTTCCTAAATGCAATGGCAGACTGCAGTCAGAACTGCACAGGTCCAAAAAATTCCAGTGAATGACAAAATGGTAGCACTAAAAATAAATAAAATGTAGCTCACTACTTATTTGTAGTGTATGTGGTGCCTGTTTTTTAAGCTTCTATAAATAGGGAGTCAAAATGAATATTTGAAGGAAAGTTGGCCAAAAAGGTGAAATTTTTAAAAAACTTTAAAAGGTTTTTTAGAATACCATGACCAGTGCAATACATTAGTATCAGTAAGGTTAAACCTACTACAGTACAGGTTAGAAAGAAAATACGTCCTGTCTTATGGGAGAGCTTGGCACAGGGAAAATTTCTGCCACTAGTTTCGCTTCAATCGCTAATGTACCAGATAATTTGAAATCATAGTAAAATGAAATTTAATTACTAAACTTGGAAATTATAGGAGTAATTAATTTTAATTTTAAAGTTAAAAGACCAAGTTTGCATTTTAAATTATCAACTTAATGTAAGTTCAGGAAAGCTCCATGATTGGTCAGTTTGGTACCCTACCAAAAATTTACAACAAAACCAACAGGAAATTATAGTTGGTTTCTGTTGTATACCCAACAGAGAATTTTGTTGGTTTTTATGGCCAAGTTAGTGGTTTCTGTTGTATTTAATGCATGGTTTGGCCTCTTTTCAGTGTTTCCTGTTGTAAACTTGTATGATGGTTGCTATTGTTTTCTGTTTGTTCTTATTGTATTCTGTTCCATTGGTTTCTGTATTGTCCTAGTGGGTTCTATTGTGTTCTGTTGTATTTAGTCCCATTGGTGTGTGTTGTATCTTAGTGGGTTCTGTTGTGTTGTAGAAAGTGATTAATGAAAGTCTTTCATGGAATACTGGTATACAGTGAAACTTTCATAAAAGGTTTCTAAATTTAAGATGTTTCCCTGGTTAGTAAACATTATTTCTTTCTGCCCCATCTCGAACGTTTCACAATTCTTGGTTTCCTTATCAATTTAGTTCTGTTCATGATTGTATGTTGTGTTATGACTGATTACAATTTATAAGTCCATCATTAGTTCGTTAAGGTTTTAATTGATTCCCAGCCTACAAACTTGTTTATGCAAAAATGAGCAAGAAAAATTAAAAATGCCATGAAAAACTGCCGTGTAATCTAATATCACCACATTTTAAAAGGCGATCTGCAAGGTAACATTGAAATGTAAAATAGGAGAAAGGACATGTAGCCTGTGTAACCCAAGTTTTTATGACGTGTTTTTGAGTGCTACCAGTAATACTAATAATACATTACTTTTCTTCATGTTTCAACAAAGTAATTAACTTAAGTTAATGATATTTAGTGCAGTTTTTATACATATGTGTTACTTATGTTCCACCAAATTTCGTGAAACTATAGCATTACTATAGTGGATAAGTCTTTGTCGCAGTGTATGAATACAAACGTGGATTTTCTGCCTCATCTCACATTCATTACAAATCGAATTGTACTATAAAAAGGTTAATAAATAAATGTTATAAATTATACATGAAAGGGCAATAGTATATGTTAACACTAATACTTCTTGGCATTTATTTTTGAAAGGTTGAAAAAACATGTTTTTGTATTCAGTCGGCGAACTGTTCCATGCTTTCGTAAAAGGGAGAAGTGAAGGAGGTGTGACTAGAATTTGGTTTTATGTGGTACTAAGAATTTATCAGCTTTATATCATGTATTTAATACGCAAAGATCACTTACGTAGAACAGGCGGTTGTAGAGGTAGGTAGAGAAGTCCAGAATATTTTAGGCTTTTGGATCTTAAGTACTAGAAATGAGCATACAAAACAGTAGAACGAATGAAAGGTTTTTAAAATAGCAAAAACAATTGACATTGTTTTCCCATCCAGCATAGGTTATCCTGAGATGACAACATGCTTATCCTCACAGGGACATTGGAATACAGTATCTTGATAATGCAAAAAATCATGTGAATGTTTCGAGAAAGCTGCATGCATGTTCCCAGATATTCTGCTGTCTGTGGGCATATCTCATTCCCAAGAGATGTCACTGATATTCTCCATGGAATATCTGGATGTATGATCATTATTTGTTTCTGTATGTTAAAATTAAAATGACATCCAATAACCCTACACAAGTTCATATTTTAGATCTGTAATTAATGCTTTATTTATTTTACTTTCTGCTCCTAGAACATATTATAAAATTAATGCAAGTGGCCCAAAGGTAAATTTAATTGAGAAGGTCTGTTCTATAATAAGTCAAGGATATAAAAATGGAAATATTCTTGTTTATTCCAACATATTTGGTATGCAAAAAGAAAAATGTCACAGTTTTATTCCAAAATATACTAGGGATATAGAGAAGAAAATGAGAATATTTCATTATAGGTACTTCTTACCCATAGAACACAGAAATGTTGCTATAACATTGCTAAAAAAATTTTTAAACTTTGTTGAATGTTAAAGTAATATTGTGGGTGCATGTTGTTACAATGTTTCAAGATGGAGTTAGTGCATATTGACTGTGGCATATGCTGCAACGTTTCAAGCCTAACGCCATGTACACTCTTGCAAGATGAGCAGTTTGCGTTTCGCTTGTGAGCTGCTCATGTGTTGGAGTTAAAATTAATTTCAACGAGCATCCAGTGATCCACTGGACAGCCAAACATACAAGAAGCCTACAGCAAGTGGACGATAAGTATATTAATTGCATGGAAGGTTCACAAGTACTGTCTAACACACAATCCCGCACTCAGCTCGCCAGTATGTACACCCCGTAACAGCAACATTTCAGGGGGCAGTCTTTGCAATGCTCCGGAATCTCTTTGCTATAATTTTTAAAAGATGCACTTACAGCAACATTTCAGGTCTTTGCTGTAACATTACAGCTGCAGGTCATCTCCATAGCTACAGTGTTCAGATGTATGATGGCTGCAATTTTTTGAGGCATTAAATACCTGTCATGATGATAACGCTGATAGAATTCCAGCTGTTGTTTTCCTACTCATGTGCAAAATGCAACCCTTTGACCTACTAGTTAGATCTATTTTTTTACGTCAGCTGGCCAGTATTTGAGTCCCAATGTTACAGTTACAAGAGCTCCTCATTTTAGATCCACTGAAGTGAGAGGAAAAAGTTGGTCAAAACAGAAAATCGAACTATAGAAAGAAATGATAAATAAAACACAGTAGGCCTAGTTACAGTATACTAGGGACTACTACATGTACAGATGACAGACAGTAAAATTCCAATGTAGGCTATACTTTATTTTTACATTAAAAAACCTTAGGAGTTTCTTCTCCCATCACAAAATCAATCACTCGACTCTGCTATGACTATACTGCACCATTACTTAGTAATGGATTGATGTAATTTTTTAATGCTTTACTGCTACTAACTACATCAGACTGGCTACTACAGGAGAACTCTTGTAAAATTAACACTGCCGCTGTTCTATGATGAGTAGGGAAGAATCACTGTGGAATGGTGATGATGGCCCTCCCCCCTAAAGAAAAAGAGAACTTTTATTTAATCCACTAAAATTGTATTGAAATAATTTTTGTACCTTTTAAGTCAGTAATGTGTGTTGTATAATCAGTAAGAAAATGTGCACTGTTATAAAGGCTACTTGTGCTGTGTAGCGATACATGCAGTGTTGCTGGAAAGACATATCTGGCATGTACAGGCAACATGCTAATAATTCTGCTGCAACCAACTTAGAACAATGTAACATTGTAGCAATGTTTCAGATATAATCTTTCTGGCTATAAATAGTCATTATGACGACGGGTAAGCAGTGTACAGCACACTCACTGTAAACAATATTGCATTTTAATATGAAAAAAAATTTTGAAGAAATAAGTATTATGAAAAAATTTAACGCAAAAATTTTAATTTTACTTTGTTTCCATTTTTTGGCAATTATGTTGGCATTTATTTTTTTAGCAGTTTCTTTGCCTCTGCCTCATTTAGTTTGTGCAAAAGCACACTCCGCTGTCTGTCCTATATATAAGTCTATCTTAGTTAATATGTACAAATTTTTGACAGTTCTGAAGATTACCATGTGTGCACAGAGCTACATTGAATATTACTCATTTTAATACACTGCACAGTTTACCAGTCAGCTTAGTTTGTTCAGAAAACACGTGTGATAGAGGAACACATTGCTTTTTCCAGTGAAACAGGTGTAAAAAAGGAGGCTATCACAACTATTGTGAAAAAATGGAATTCTTTCATGAGACAGACTATACATTGCCTGTCATTGTTTTCAGACTAAAGAAGTAATTTGATATTCTTGTTAGCCATTAAAAATAATTTAAACAATTTAAGTTGGCGTTAGGACTTAAAAAATAATTTTGTGTGGTTACCTAGCCATAAAAACCAATTTAAAAATGTTGCTTTGTGGAAAGTAAATCATTGTACATTATAATCGGCCACAAAAAAATATTAACCATTGTCTTCACCATACCACTGAAGAGATAAAAAAAAGTTCCTGCATGGTTCACAATTATTTTAATCTTCGTCAGATAAAATTGCCATCACTGCAAGTGTAACTTACATCTCGTGCTTAGCGGGAAGAATACAAATTGCATGTATATTGCGTGTGGGAATTGTGCTGTGTAAAATGGACTATGGGTAAATATAATTATTATTAAAGTTATGTACTCATCGTGTGCTAGCCAAACTATTGATTTTAGACACACAGTTTACTGATGAAACACGTTTCTAGTGATGTTGTAAGTAGTCCTACGTAAAAAAAATTTTTGTTAGGTTCGGTTAAGTAACCTAACAAAAAAAAATTTTTTACGTATGCCCCAGCGAGGGCTCTCGTCTTGCACAACTCAGCCATGACTGCGTGGTAGGCATAAAGCAATTAGATATGCATTGATCCTCCATCAATGCATTGCGGAATCAGTCATGGCACCGCAGAGAGCATATGGCCCAGCGAGGGCTCTCGTACTGCACAACCTAGCCATGACTGCGTGATAGGCGACAAGAACCCCTCACCTAAAATGGGACAGCGGGCACTCATGCCAGCCCTTCAGGAAACTTAGGTTATTTCCCCTAGGTTAAGTAAAGGTAAGCTTAATTGAAGTTTATCTTTTACAGCTGGATCACGAGCCCTTCCTGCTCGTCTTTAATTTTCGCCTTCTAACACAACTAACAAAGCATGTTCTACATAGCATGAATTCTATCTTTTCTTCCTAGCATGGAGAACCTACCTCACATGTCTATTGTCATTGGTTTCCTCCCGCGACATCGCGGGTTTACCATGACCCTCTACGGGATTAGTTCCCAGTTAAACCTGAGGGAAGTTCTTCTGTAGCCGCCGTCGGTGACTGTTGTCTCTCTTTCACGCATGATGCTGGTGTGGCATCCCTTTTGACGACGAGTTTCCTCGCCTTCGATGGTTCTCATTAGCCTGGCTGTGGATTCTTTTGAATTCTAAGGCCATTTTGTTTGTGTTGTTTTGTATTATGCCACGTTTTCTTGTACGTTTTCGACTGTGCGTACAGCGTTAAATTGCGTTTATGGCTGTACGGCCAAGGCCAGGGGCTGAGCCCCACGTGCAGTGAAGTGAAATCTGAGGGAAGCGCCAGGCCACAAACGCTGGCTTGGTGCTTCATAACCTCACAGTAGGCCATTTGAGTCATAGTCCTCCCCAACCCAAGCTGCATGCAGTAGTTAAGAGCGTATAGGCCGCAGGCCTGGCACGCTGCTACCCCTCCCGCTCCCTCCTAACCTAGGATGTGCCCCTTCTGGGCCACCAAAAAAAAAGTCTCTAGAAACATTTTTCATTAATAAACTGTGTCTAAAACCAATAGTTTGGCCGGTACATGTGAGTAGCTAAAGTTAATATTTACCCGAAAGACTTTTGACTCGAGTATGTGGCCATAGACATGTGCATCTACAATATTGTAGCCAGAAAAAAAAGCATGTTCGATATACTCCTAACTCTATGGTGCAATACTACTTTCTTAACTTGTAGGGAACATATTATATGGGACTGTGTCTTGTATACAAAGAATTTTGTATCTGTTAATATGCTGTATTAATTGTGTGTTAATTATGTGATTGAATTCATTATGGTTAACACACTTAATGGGACATATGTACATGTAAATTTTGTCTGAGTTACTTTACAGGACACTGTCAATTGCTAATAGGTTACATGTCCAACAGGCCGTCGACCCACACCAGACGTCAATCTCAGGTAACCTCAC
This sequence comes from Medauroidea extradentata, assembly GCA_003012365.1. Classification (NCBI taxonomy): domain Eukaryota; kingdom Metazoa; phylum Arthropoda; class Insecta; order Phasmatodea; family Phasmatidae; genus Medauroidea; species Medauroidea extradentata. The sequence continues at coordinate 17,555 of PNEQ01044209.1, forward strand.
GTCGGGCACATCCATTGGTTCTCCTGAACCGACCCTGGCCTATCTCGCGCCGTGTTATCTGAAATCAAAATAACTGTATTTATGCGCAATATGGACGAGGCCGGGGGTCTATTCACTAACTTTTAAGGTAACCGTAACTTGAGAGTTACGGCCAGTCACCTTAACATTTGCCGTAAATTTTCCCGGAGCGATTCAGTAAGCATTTTGCTTACCTTAACTTGAAAGTGAGCGACCGTAAGTTAACAGATGGGTTGTAGGGTGGTGTCACGGTCGTAGAAGAACAGGTCTGGACACTCGCCTATCCAACAATGTATTTTGCTTGACCCCCTTGTTGTTTGGCTGTAGTTCGTCAAGTTACCGAGAATGCCGTACTTTTTGGCGCTGTTTTCCGGGCGGTCGGACTCAAACTCCGTCCACTTTTTTCCATTGTTAAATTTATAAAGTAAATAAAGATTGTTAGAGCCTTTTCTTAAATTTGTGAGCGAAGAAAGTATTTCATAAATTGATAAAAAAATACGTTTTGATAAATTGTTTATCTTAGCGGAAAGGAAGTGGGCGGAGTTTAGTCTGACCGCCGTAACATCAGCGCCAATAAAACACAATATTCTCGGTAACTTGGTGAACTACAGCCAAACAACAAGGGGGTCAAATATCCAGGCGAGTGTCCAGACCTGTTCTTCTACGACCGTGGGTGGTGTTAACTTAGGCCGTGTCCGAATTCGCAGGTATTAGGGATGTGCCAAACCGTTATTTCCGTGTAACATGTTCCAACGTTCCCGTTCCAAATAAATAACACGTTCCAGTAACATGTTATTTTTGGAACGTGTTACTGAAAACTGTTCATCGAGACTACTTGGAACTTGGAACGAGGGTTCACACGTTACAAATATTTGTTATGTAATTTCGTTCGTGTGCTTGAAACGTAC